>KK118018.1:278700-319104 GCA_000611955.2 Stegodyphus mimosarum | reverse complement strand
AAAATCTTGACTTTAAAAGGAAAAACGTGTACAAAATTGCAAACTGAGTGAAATAAATCGGGGAGCAATAGCTTGAATTGTGTCCCAGAAATGTAAAAGTCCAATGTAGTAAATAACAGCGATTTAAATAATAATCAAGAGCCAGCATATTTCAGCTTGAACATTTTGTTAGGAACTTTTCAAATTAAATATTCCTCAGGCTGTTTAATCACGCAAATCAAGTGATATCGATGTCTATGCTAGAAGTCACATATGATAGGCAAAGTATTGATAGTGAAGTTTGGAAACGTTACCATTTGGTCCGATGAATGCCGGTTCACATTTTTCCGAACTCAGGAAGAGTTCAAACACAGGGACTGCCTGTATTAACATAATCTAATGTTCAATATATTTAAGATATAAAATCTATATGTTACTGTACAATGTTGCATTATTTTATGGATTAAAACTGTAAAGAAAATCCGTGAATCTAATGCAATATTCAATCTCCAAAACATTTACAAAGTAATAAAAATATTTGGAATAATGTGTGAATTTTACTTTTCATTGAAATATAAGATATTTCCGTACATTGAAGAATTTTTTTTATTTTTAGTCTAAAGCAAATACAGATCGAAAAGTAAATAAATATACATGTATATAATGCGTGTGTTTTAATATCGCAAGTTCGTAAAATCAAATAATTTTTCAAGTAAATTAAAATAAATGGTACTTTGCTATATTGCAAGTACCTTTGTTTTGTTTATGATTTTTTGAGATACATTTTGCTTCTATTGTCAATAAAGTGTCTGTCAGCAGTCAAGCGGTAAACTCGCTGAACCCTAATCGGCCATCTAATTCGGCGAACAGGCTGGCTGCATGGGCGTTTTCGTGGTTTCGAGTGTAACGGGAATACGAGGCGGTTTTACTTAGACGAACAGTACTCTTTGTCGTAATCAAGAAAACCAATCTATTGTCAATACTATTTTTTAGCTGATTATACTATAGCATCCGGCCTTAAACGAAAAGACAAAATTTCTCATTTCTACCTTTCATTTTCAAATTAGAGATTAAACAAATATCTTAATTAGAGCCAATGTGCAAAATATGTGACAGAGTAAAAAGGAAAAAAAAAAAGGCTCTTGCCTCAGTTCTTGTCAGATTTAATAGCTGGAACTCGGAATGCCAAGTATTTGAAGAAAACATTCTACTTCAGCAAATGGGTTAAAATATGCACTACGTAAATTGAGTCATATCAAGATTAACTTTTAACTGACCATTAACAAGTGACATACATAACACTGTAGCTGCCATAGATTGTGTTCCATATAGTTTTCAGAAATCACACTTGCCAAATGTATCTACCATTACGCTTACCGTAATCAAACAACTTAGAAAATTGCTGTGATGGTTATAAGGTATTTTCTTCCTCTTTTTCCGCATGCCTTCGTGGTGTAACTGGAAGCAAATTCGGCGCGTAGGCAAGAGGTACAGGTTTCGAGACACGGCTAGGGCACTCTATATGTTTTACGTCTCCTGCTTCAGAAAAAGCTAATGACTCTGAAAGGTATCCGAATAAATTATTTTTTCAATTTTTTAACATGTCTTTAAAGGCATCTTAACCTATCAAAGATGAATTTAAGTGTACAGAATAACATTTAAATAATTCCCTAAATGTTTATAAGCAGGACTAAATTTCGTGAAAAACTATAAGACGTCTTTAGATGAAGTCTCATAATACTGTATTTATTAAGAATTGCTACGAGAGCCAAAAATCTTGACAATCTTTACGCAGCTAAAGCGGTCTATGTTGAGGTTTATTCATTATACACAAAGTAGCTTATGTGTTCGTGTAATGATATTTCGTTATGAAAGCCTATCCCAATATTTTTCTTTTATCACAATATGCATTTTAATACATCCTCTTGTTTTTGGGTTACGAGGTTTTTGTAGGAATGAAAATTTTTCTAGCATGTTTTGCAAATTCTTTAGTTTATTAGCTAATATATTAGATTTAGATGAGTGATTTCACTATATAAATCTAATATATTAGAAATCTAATTCCTTACCTAATTGATTTAAAAAAATTAGGTAAATAATAGTAATGAAATCATTTATCTACAGTGTCTCACAAAAGTGATGGGACACTTGTGCTTTACGAAAGGAAACTGTAGTAAAATAAATTTAAAAAATGTAAACATTTTTATGGGTGTGTTTCATACTTAAATTTACTAACAATTATTACATAACATAGATTTTCTCAAAATATTAAAATATTAATTTAATAAAAATACAGTTGTTTAGAACGGAGCAAAAAATGGCTCACATAAGTGATGGGACACTTGCTTTTCCATCAAATATTTATCGAAAAATTTTACTTTTTAAAAGGTTTTAATATTTTGTTGGATTTCCTTTTACTTTTAAAACATGATTTAATCTCATTGGGATAGATTCGACTAATTTTTCTGTGATTTCTGGAGTGATTTTACCCCATTCTTCTTGAAGCACCGATTTTAATTGTTGTTTTGAAGAAATGGTGTGTTTGCGAATTCTTGATTCCAATTCTTGCCAAATATTCTCTATGGGATTTAAGTCTTTAGATTGTGGCGGTGTTTTTATTATTTCAGAACAGTTATACAGCAGCCAGAGTCTAACGTTCAAAGCAGTGTGCTTGGGGTCATTGTCCTGATAGAATTTAAAATCGCTATGAAGGTTCAATTTTCGTGCTGAAGATTTCAAATTTTGATTTAATATGCCAATATACGTGTACTGATCCATTATACTGTCAATAAAAACAAGATTACCAACTCCAGCTGACAACATACACCCCCATACAATAACTTCTCCTCCACCATGTTTTACTGTTGGCACCAAGTTCTGTTTGCGAAATTCTTCCCTGGGTTTTCTCCACACCAAGATTCTACCATCAGAACCAAATATATTAAATTTACTCTCATCAGCAAATTAACTTCATTCCAATAATCAGAATTCTTATTTATGTTGGATTTGGCGAAAGCCAGTCTGAGTTTTCTATTCTTTTCACTTACGAAGAATTTTTTCCTGACTGCTCTACTGTGATATCCAGTAGATCGAATTACTCTTCTAATAGTCTCAGGATTAACAATTACTCCATATAATGCTTGTAAGTCAGAAGCAACTTTAGGAGCACTCATTCTCGGATTTTTTTTAATATTTCGAACGATAATTCGCTTTATTCCATTGGATAGCTTTGATGGTCGGCCAGGTCTTCTTTTATCCTGAATCATATGATTCTTTTTATATCGTTTAATGATATTGAAAACTGTTGAATAACTCAAGTTAACTGTTTCAGCAGTTTCTCTAATAGATTTTCCACGTTCAATATGCAAATTAATAACTAATTTTCGAATTTCAGGCAAAGTTTCTTTTCGTTTAGCATTCATGGCTATACAGAGCTAAAAAACACAAAAATTCCAAAACATACTGGACAGAAATAATGCAGACGATTTTATAAATTATTGCCGATTGCTTTTGAGTAAAAATAGAAACCCCAAAAAATATTTTTATTGCTTACATCACACGATTTTAGTCTAATGGTGTCCCATCACTTATGTGAGCCATTTTTTGCTCCGTTCTAAACAATTGTATTTTTATTAAATTAATATTTTAATATTTTGAGAAAATGTATGTTATCTAATAATTGTTACTAAATTTAAGTATGAAACACACCCACAAAATGTTTTACATGTTTTTTTAATTTATTTCATTACAGTTTCCTCTTGTAAAGCACAAGTGTCCCATCACTTTTGTGAGACACTGTATATGTTTTGGCTATCCTTCTCACTTCATTGAAATCATATTATAATCTTCTTTTGTGGATTTTAATTTTTTTATTTTATCCTATTTTGGAAATGAGGTCATCTTCGTGAACTTAAATACCCAAGAATCCCTTTTATGAAATTTAAATTGTCAAAGATCTCGTAATATATCAACCAATGATAAAATTCAATTTCAGAAAGAGAATCTTAACAACGACTGAAGTATTTAAATTTTCATTAAACGTTTTACTTTTTACCCAAAGCTTTAATTTTATCTCATTCACTTATATATGCAGTCGTATTTTAGTGTAACATTAGCAGGTTATTGACTCACAAAAACAAAACAAGCAGTCGAACGAATTGAACAATAGCAACTAATGAACGCTATGCAAATTAACTGAAATTTTCAATTAAATGCTAATATTTAATTTATATTTTTAAGATATTAATCTATTAGTTTTTAAGCAATACATTTATGTCTCAATAGGTTTTAAATGTAAATGGTTACAGCTGTAATTTGGAAATTAATTGTAGGTTTAAGACTGCGTTGTCAATCTAAACAAACTTCAGTTAGAAGTACATTAGATGAATAGTACTTAGTAAAAAAAATCCTATGGAAATCGAAGAATTTCATAAAACTTTTAATTCGAAACTAATTAATTGTATTTTTTTAAAACCGTTCTTCCTATTTAAGAGAAATTTGCCTTTTTTCCTTACAGTAAAGCGAAAAAATAAATTTAACTGAATTTGAATGATCTAATAAGTTTTGCAAACGTTATTTATTACGTTATCAAAAAATTCAAATTGTTTTTATAGGAATATTACTTCACCAAGACTAATTAGAAATACTAGAATTCCTAGTAAAAAACGTTAGTCTGAAATGATGTCTAAATGTAATAGTTCTTGAATTTTTTCAAACGGTTTTGGAAGTGCGAGTATGAAAGTATTAATTAAACTCCGTTTCGTTAAAATTGATTTTGTTCTTAATATGATTACTTCATCCAGATATTCAGTTTCTTAATGTATTTTGTGTTCGACGAAAGTAAATAATACCAATCTAACATTAAGAATAGCAACATAACACTTTATATTGTTTAGCATAAAACTTTTTGTAATTCATGATAGCTAACGTTATCTTAAAATCTGAACTTTTAATATACGGTGTATATTGCTGTTAAACATAAAATCTACAAGGACGTTTTTATGTAAATGCGTACGCAGTGAAAAGAAAAATGATAGGGAAATAAAATGTTAAGAAGAAGGGCAATGATAATATTTTAAACTCTTGCACATAGGCGTAGAAAAATTCTTTTCGGAAACGAAAATCATGCATTATATGATATGTGTCAGGAGTTTGCTTTATTTCAGATGCTAGCGAATCCATTTCAAAAAACAACTCCCTGTTCTTGAAGGCCGTCTCTTTCTAGTATAAGCGAATTGATCGCAGGCTTGTGACGTCAAACTGTTCTCTTCCGCTGGATGAGTTGGTACTCTAAGCAAAGGCAGGGTCGATACGCGTGGCACGCATAAAATTGCCTCCGAAATTAGGTTTTGTATGGGAAAATTCGCACGATGCAAAGCCTGCAATTTCGAGCCGAATTATTGTTGAATACAATCTAAATAAACACTTCGAACAACAGCTTTCAATCTTCTCTTTTCGGGACTCAGCTATGAAAAGGATTTGAATGAGAAGGTACTCGAAACAACAAAAGAACATACTCGTTTGTTCTGACATTTGGTTTCTTAATTTTTAACTTCATTCTAGATCTTAAAGCATTACTCTATTTAATTAGAGAATCATTTGTTTAATTTAAAATTTTGAGGGAATAATTTTCAGACGTTTTGGAAGCAATTTTTATTTTGGTATTTGATTGACGAAATTACTCACATGTCTCAAATATTTGTTGAATATAATAGTAAACTACGTCTTCAAAAGTAAAATTTGTTTCTGTAAATCAAGCAGTACTGAGTAAAATAAGCCATCAGTTTTTATGGTTATGTTATATAAATTATATAAAACTTCAAATTTCAATTATGGTTTGTAAAACCTAATTCGCACTGACCAAAAATTACTGATTATGTATGGTCATGGTAAAATTATCATCGTATATATGTTAATCGTAAAATACCAAATTATGTTTAAGCGTAGAAGAATCTCTAACAACATTTCGTCCCGGTTGCCTTTAAATTTAGCGCAACAAAGGTAAATGTTAAAATAAAAATATTTCTTTACCCTCCAATCTGACCAATGCACAAACTGAAATTTAAGAAGAAGAGAACACAAAGCTTGCGGCAAGCAAAACTTTGCCGCCAAGTTAATTAAAATAGCAGAAATCTAAAATAGAGTAACAGTCACCATACGTTGTCCAATAAAGTTTGAAACTCGACGCATATTTGTAAACTAATTTGCATTCTGATGGAAGGTGACAAAAGTAGAAATACAGAAGAGCGAAAATCAGTTAACCTGTTTACAACCTGACTGAATTCCAAGAAAGGACATGTTTCGGGGTTTTGATTAGTTAATGTATCTGTTACTTTAGCTGCGAAATTATTGGAACTATTGAAAAGCACTATGCCTTAAGTCATGGCAACATGCAATATTCTCTGAAAAACGTTGTTTGAGAAACACATTTATTGAAGGGAAATAAAATGTTACTGGAAGAATTAGAAGAGGAGATAAAGAAGGCTATTACGTCAAAACAAAAACTACTGGGAAAAAAAAGATTGCTGAACTTGATAGGCAGCTATGACGTGGACAGTACGAAGGAAATCGCTTATGCAAATTATTAATGAAGTATAGCTGTTATGTCGAAACTTCAAGTTTTACAAATCAATAAATAAGTAAATGCTGATAAACAGAAACACGTTCACTTTTCAAATGAGTCAACTTCACATTATTTCGTACCTAAGGACGAGTTTATACGCGCAGAACACCAGTAGAGCTTACAATCCAGATTGTCTACCGTGTATAGTGTAAAGCATATTGTTCGTTGAGTTATTCTTTGGAGAGATATGTCACTATCTGCAGAGATCATCTTGCAAGAAAGAATGAGTATTGTTGACACCCTAACAGTTTAAACTGGCTACGTCCATTCAATGCCACAGACCAAAATAGAAATGTCCCGAAGTTACATCATTCAGTCGTAGTTTGAAGATCACGGAAAATGAAGTTGTATATCTTTTCACCTGCACATTTGCCAGACGAACTACAATCTTTTTTTCCAGAAAGCAGGGCAAAATCCTCTTTTCCTCTCGAAGCATTTCTCAAAGAACTGAATCAGTTTCTGAGAGAGAAAAATGGTGTAAGATACGTATGACCACCATTGAATGCTGAGCAAGCTTTCACTTGTGGTAATAGGTGTACCTTCGTTCCAAAATGATTTCAAGGAGTTTTGGATGCCATGAGTGCGTTTATACCCTTACAACTCCTTTAGGTAGTGTATATTCTTCCATTATTTTTGACAAGATTGTATTTGTTTCATTAACACTATGCGTAATATTGGTGATTGTATCAGTAAGCAATTACGTAAAAGGTCAAGAAGATGCAAGTCTATTTAAACATTTTAATATAGAAAAATCAACATTTATTCGACATAGCTATCAAATCAAATAAGTATTTTCAAATTAAAGTCAATGTTAGTGAAATTGATTTGAAAAATCGGGTTGAAATCTTAAGATTTCTTTCTTCCATCTGAAGAAGGGTAAGCTTCCTTGTATGGAATATTAAATTACATTTAATATTCCATTAAATTAAATTACATTTAATATTACATACAAGGAAGTGATGTGGTGTATACATTAGATTTTTTATTCTGGGTATAATGTTTAACTTAACTTTTATTTTGAAGTTTGTTAATGTAAATTGTCGAAATCCTTCACAGAGAACTTTCTTGACGCAGTAGTTAGAAATTCAACGGAAAAAAATTCAAAAAATTAGTAAATGAATTAATCTTGCCTTTAAAAATTATGGAGAGATCATCAAAGCGGGAAAGAATTTAAATATTACCAAACGGCAAACTTAATGATGCAAAATTACGATTATATTATTGAGATGAAAAAACATATTAAAGAAAGCAATTATAATAATGAAATCCATCACATCAGCAAAAGATTCATTGCCTAGAAATTCCAAAATATATGAAGTCTGGAAATATCTTTACGATGGGCAAAGATTTTTAAAAATTCTAAAGACCATTAATATTAATATCGAAATAAGAATGTGAATTTCTAATATTAAAAAGCTAAGCTTATCTAAATTTCATAGAAATTACTGAAAATAAACCCAAGGGAACCCTTAGAAGAGCATACAAATTCAGCTCTGAAAATACCGTAGAGACATTAATCTTAAAAATGCCACAGAAATTAAGATAAGGTCTTAATATGATAAAGAAAGAATGAATAGCGTATGATTTCCAATCTAAACGGTTTGGATCCTTGCCTGTGATTAATGAACTTCATAAGTTTTAAACCTTTATCTTTAAAGCCAGCTTTATCAATTTAAAAGTATTTATATTCTTCTATCACGTACCTCTTCGTCTACCTTTCTCTAGCTCTCTCTCCAGTTCGCTTAATATTCGAAGGCTTCTTTGTTCATTTCTGAGGAATTCCTTCCTCACCGCTAATCTAGTTATTTGGGCGCCAAATGAATCACTAAAGATAATTAAGACATTTTGGCTGGAAATCTAATTTACCATCCATAATTAGGGCGAGTTTCTACTATTTTAATTACAACCACTTTTCCCGAGTTCTTGGTGGTAAAGTTTCCATTTCTCTTTCGCGGCTCTCTGGAGATAAACTTTCATTCAACTGGCACTAACGCACCGGAATTTTGTTTCTAATAACAAGTGGCCGAAAGTTGCGACTTTATATTTGCTAAAGAATCGCTTGGTCGGGTTTTGGGGTTGAATCTGTGCACTCTTCCATATCTTACCTAGAGAGGAAAGGCGAAAAAAATAGCTCCCTCTCATTTACGTGCAGTCAGACAAAACCAATTGTCGACATAATGGCAAATGTAGCTTCTGGGCAAATGTAGGTCAAGTTCATACTTCTTTACCTGAGCAATATAGGCTTACATTTTATGATATTTTTTTTTGGCATTTCAGTTACTTTACGCTTTGATGAAAAAAATATTATATATTCTCAAATATTGAGAATAAATCTTATTCTAACAAAACTTCTTATTTTAATAAAGTATGGATTAGGAAGTAAATGAAATCCTTGTTTCATGAAATTAATAAAGTTCGTAATAATCCAAATGGAATAAATTTTAAGCTTCATGAAGCCACATTTATGCTCACGTTTTCTCACTTCAGTATATATAGTATCGCTCCATCCTCTATGGTGCATTACAACGTTCTTGGCAGTGAAAAGGTTAAATATCAGGTGTGTTTGGCCACTGCTGGCCAATGCTTCAAAAGCAAGTGTTCGGACATTTGAACTCTCTCCTTCCCCGAAAAAACTTCATAAAAGCATAGCTGAAAACAGCGCCCTTTCTTCTTTTGTTTTTACCTTCCATATTCACCTGTCATTTTAAATCCAATGAGTGTACTGGCCAAACACATTCGGCTGGTTGAAAGATTTTGAAAGACTTTGCAAATCAGGTTCAAGAAAAAATCACAGTGAAGTGAACTGATACTAATAGATCACAGTTTCCTAGTATTGCTTGCATTTAAAATGAGTGTAAACATTCTTACTTCAGCTAGGAACCTTACCTGATGCACAACAGGAGCTTTATTTTTCAGTAGAATTGATTTCACAACTATGCTGATCTGTCAACCTGTTTTCATAAGGGATCGGTGCTAATAATTACGAATGTTTCTTCTTATTTGTCACAAAACAGACGGCTTCAATTAGCTTTTTTGAAAAAAAGCTTGCTGGTACTTATGTTAAACACATGAAAATTCGATCAACCTTTTCAGGTACAGAAATCGAGCTCAGGATGATACGTTATCATTCAGATAACTTATGCATTCAACAGCTGGCGAATAAAAATTATGCGGTGGCTTCTTAGAAAGTAATTTATCGGGAAGGTACGATTTTAAGTTTTCTTCTACTTTCTTCACAGACACCGTATACATAGGGTCCATGAAAAAAATGCATGTACACTTTAATGAAAGAAAGTTCTTCATTGTGTGTTAGTTTCGAGCTTAAATATAGATTAATCGAATCATAGTTTTACAATTTTGATGCATCTTTACTTGCACAGTTATTTCGAGTATTTGAAGTGTCAGAATGTTTCTGAAGACACATATTATAAGGAAGAGCAGTTGATTGAAAAACGTTGCTTAATTTGTCCTCAAGGATTGTCGTACATGCTACTTTAATTTCTCAAGGAAAACCTCCAGATAACTAATTGTTTTCACTACAAGACATCCGTCAAACTTCATGGACCCTATGTATCACACCGTTTTTATTAACTATCCTATATTATATATTACATATTACAGTCATAAGAGTACCGAAATATGTCGCACAATTGCCATACTACATATTGTAAAGATAAATCAACTTCGAAACTGGTATGCAGATAAGATCTATGAAAGAATATATAAAATTTGTTTGAGGGATCCTATATACAGAAAGTGTTAGTTTGTGTCGAAGTATATATTCTTGAGCATTTCATTTTCCTTTTCCTGTTCAGTCTTATTTACATCGAAACATAGCAAAGATATCTCAAAGAACAGTCTCTGCAGTTGCCTTGAATAGTTCTAACTCATGAAATACAACACAATGTAAGGGATTTTAACTTCGGAAAGAAATTTCTGCTCACAGTTTTTCATAAGAAACAGGAAATGTCAACTATTTCGCACCTTTGTCTATGATACAGACTCCGATAAATTGGTCTGAGAATGGTGTAATGGCACCCAAGCAAGAAATTCCCTATCACGCAGAAATAAGCCATAGACAATATTCCGTCGCATTCCTAGATAGAAATATTTTGACCCGGCCGGTCCAGGGGGCCTCAGAATCCAATTTTTGGCGCTCCTTCGCCAGTCAGCTGGAAAACCTAGCGCTTTCTTCTTTCGTTGAGCCATGCTGTTTTTTTGTTTTAGCCGGAATGAGATGTTTGTCATTCCTTCAGGCGTCAAATTAGACTTTTATTTGAAGCTTCGATTCCTCGTTTTTGTTTTCTTTGGCGACGAATGCAGTGATTAACCTCGAAGGGAAAACTTTTTTTGTAATTGCATCAATTGAAATCGGCTGTTTTCAACTATGATACCAAGAAATGTAAGATGTTGAATGGATTTTTATTTTTAGATTTGAAGCTTATCGGCAATCTGGAACTATGTGTACATATGCTGCAAATACACAGAAATGAAAGGTAAGGAAATGTTTTCAAGAGGTTTACAAGAAATGAGAGCTGGATGGGTCCTTAACCAAAGAATAACGATAGTAATTTTATTCAGGAAACGACTTCCAAAATCCGAAGGGCAAATAAATAAATTGGAAAACTGTATTATTTACATTAAAAAAAACAAAATTATCTGCTCTTTTTCTTTCCTTTTTTACATTACATTACAGGGTTATTGAGCATTATGCTCGAAGGATATATACCGAAGGACATATTTGAAATATATGCTCGAAGGACATATTTGTTACTGGAAATTTATTCTCCAGTTTTAATATAATACAGATATACAATAACATTAATATTATACATCTAGCAATATGTCGATCTTTGGGGTGCTAAAATATGCGTCTCAAATCTGAGCGTTAGATTCACGAAAAGTAAAGCCTGGCATCTATAGGAATCGACTGATGACAAAACAGAAAATCACTTTGTGTATATTGTGCGTCTGACGCTTATGAAGCGCTTGCAGTATCAGACGCGGATGGATATATGGGCAATTAACTTTGTAATAAGTGAATTTTTCTTTTGTAATAAATACTGTTCCGCCGAACCGGTATAGTGGTTAGCTTCGCTGACTGCCGTGCCGAAGGGCCAGGGCTCGAATCCTGGAGAAGGCATAGGTGTTTGCAAATGTATAGTGTCAGTGCGGCATATCGGCACTCCAAATATGCGGTGAGCCGAAAGTCCTCTCGTGTGGTTTTGTGGAAGGGGAGAGGGGTGAGAGACCTTCGAACTCGTCCCCCAGGAGTAGTCTTCATCAAAATTGGGGGCGGAACTGAGCCAAATCGTACTGTCACCTGTATTTTACGCCAATGACAGGCTCTAAATTTGCCCTTCTTGCCACGAGGAATTTTGTGGGCTTGGGCTGATGTCACTGTCAGACAAGTGAGCATAAGTAACATCAACAACAACAACATTAAATACTATGATTGCAGATTTATAAAATCTGGAATAATATCAAATTTAATATTAAGAATCTTGTATAATGTAATTTGAACGGCTTGAGAGGAAGCGGAGCTCTGCCGGAAAAATAAGACTACATGGGCAAGTCCATTTAACATTGATGTAAATGGGTATCTCGCTAAATCGGCGAGATATAGCCAAGGTGGCGATGGTTTTAGCAAGTAAATTTTGTCACCAAGTTCGGCAAGAAATCGCAAAAACTAACCAAACTTGACGACCATTTGGTGACATTTTGTTTTGGTCCCTGCATTACTATAATTAGTATTGTAACTGAATAACTGTAATTCACTCCTATGTGTAACTGTAACCGTATTCGTCCCTTGAATGTAACTTTAACAGGATATGCCTTCCAGTAATGTGGAGGAATGGAAGGCACTAGAGATTTCTCGACGGCCGGAATAAAACTCTTTAAGACCGGAGAGAGCATTATTTCTCAGTTTTTCATTTCAGAATACTGAGGGATCTCTGAGTTTCGCTGCTTAGATGCGCTTTGCATTGCGTTGTGTTTAACGTTATTATTAACTCTGAAGTGGTAACTATTGACTGTGCTTTGTTCTACTGAAAAGAGCTGTACGAGTACTTTTGTGGAAATTTCGAGAATTGTAAAGTGTTTTCTGTATCGAACATTGTCTCAAATAACACTATATGAATTAATTGTCACGTCATGGAAGTTCATGTTGTAGTAGAAACAAGAGAGGTAATGCGTAATGATAAAAATTCGAAAAACACATTGATAAGTTTTGCTTCAAAGAGGAATCAAGCGCATATTTAAAATATAATGATATTGCTCGGAAAAAAAAGTGCGCGCAGTCTGAATTAAAATATACTTAAAAATTGTTAACTTAAATTGTAATCTCTGTCTTAATATAAGTTCTGACTGCTGTAAAATAATAAAAAAAAAAGGTGAAAAATAAATAATAAATAAATGAAAGAAACAGCGACCTAAGTTTGAATGATACCTTCATTTTCCTAGTCGGCTTAAGGGCTTAACCTAAAAGATCTCCATAACCACTCAATTAAATGAACCTTCGTATAGAAAAGTATAGCAAAAGACAAAATATTCGTAAAATTATCTTTGGTACTACGTTCTCATAAAATTTTACGCGTTAAGAAGCTTTGACTACTGCAAGGTAAAACGCCTTTTTCGCTTAGATAAGAGTGAGAAATGTCTCAGTTTCTTCGCCGGGAAAACATTTCTCGCATTCGTCGAGCTTTTTAAGTAGAAGTAGGAGTTTTTTCCTCTTCTTCTTCTCAAAAACGAGGACTTTTTTCCCGAATCCGGCGATGCGAGGTAATCATGCCGGATAATTGAAACATTCTCCCTTCCATTAGCACCCTTCTCTGTCTTTATCTGGAAATATGGATAAAAGGACAAAAAAAGGGTCTGCATTCATTAATTAGGAGGGCGTGTTTAAATACTGCAAGATATTGTTCGGCGTCATTGGAACGGGCGATAGGACCCCATATTGAAAAAGCTAACTCGGAACGGCTAATTAAAGCCCGCCGAGCAAGCGGGGTGCCCCTTTCTCATCACTCATCCGTACAGAAAAATTTTTACTGGGGTACTTTTAAAGGATAAAATTCCGAAACCTCTCATTAAAAAAAGAGATTTTAAAGTTATAAGGATAAAATATAGATTTAAGTTTCTTGCCTCTCTTTTCTGCATCAGAATAAAGTTTGTTCAGCTTTTAGCGAAGCATTTTTAACCGTAAATATACGCTCGTATTTTTTGAAATAATGGGAATATATTTAAAGTGGAATATAAGATTTGTGCGATAAAATGTTTGACATTTAAACATTCCCTTATGATCTCGTTATTTAGTTATTTTACATTTGTATACAACATATTCTGCTAAAATGCAATGATCATTAGCCTTTATAGATACTTACATGGAAATTAAGTTCCAGTATAAACTGCATGTTTCTTTATTTAAGAAATAAGTTTAAAAATATTTCCTTTTATCAAAATATCTATAAATGCATTTATAATATTTGGATGTGCCACTTTTATATTTTAATATTCAGTATTTCTATTTATAAGAACATTTATCGGACCACACAATTTCGTCACACGGTAGCTCATACTTCACTAGAACTTCGATATCAAAAACTGGGCTCAATTACAAATGGGAAACAATTATCTCTAATTCCTAAGAATTCATCGATGTTTGTGTTTATGCATATTCGTTTTTTGTTTCGGGGGGAGAGCTATTTTCCACAGGGACGCAATCACTATTGAGAAATGCGGGAGATTTAATGGCTTATGCCTAGGTTTAAGCTACGTATGTATTTGATTAAGGTCAAATGGATATATTTGGATTGTCTGAAAAGTCTTGATGCATTTTTTCTTTGTTCTTCTAAGATCCTTTTATTGTATAAATAAGGAAAATGAGTCAATTGTATGTACCCCGTATTGTTCCAGAGCTTTTTACTTTCTTTAAATGAGGTTAGCAATTCCCCATTTGCAAAAGAAACTTACGTAGATTGAATATTACACGAGGAAAGAAATTTTTAGGAGACGGGTACAAATAAAGGTCTATAGGAACAAAATCAGGCGGGTATCATACGCGTGGCAACACGTTTCGTCTAAACTCCCGTAATTTTTGTCAGTGATCAAACTTGTGTGTGGTCTTGTTTCCAAGCTTCTAACAATGAGCCAACAAATCAATTCGAATGTGTTCTGTGACCATTTGCCAATTGACCAGTTTCAACGAATCCATCTAGAAACTTCCAGAGCTCATTAATAGTGTAGGAACTGCATTCCATCCCGATAACGTGAGGTAAGTTTGATCACCTGACAAAATTTACTATAGTTTGGATGAAATAGTTGCGACGCATATCATACTCGCTTGATTTTGTATCCTCAGACTTTCATTTGTTTCGGTCTCTTCACAATTTCTTTTGAGGTATGACATGAAGTTCACATGAGGCCGTAAATCAGCATCTTGTTCAACATTTCGCTGATAATTCTAGGTTCTTCTGTGAATAAGGAGCTACAAAGCTCACTAAAAGAAAGCAAAACGTTATGGAACAAAACGAGCAATAGACAACTGACTGACCATTGTTCTTTATATGAACAAAAGACCTTTGAAGGACATAGAAAAAAATAAGTTATGGCTTTTCGGAAAACCCAATATAAGTACAGAAATACCATTAATGGTAATATATTTATTTTTATAAATATTCATTTACCTAGAAATTCGCGTGATCAGATCATGCCGACGAAATTCATCGCGGCAAGGAGTGTATTACTGTGCCTGTCGTTGGCAGGAGCCCTGAGCACCATATAATTGACAGCACGACGTAGCTCAGTTCCGTAGCTAATTTTGAGCACAAGTTTTGTAGAGCACCCTGTGGGAACGGGTTCTAGGATCTTCCATCCCTCTTTTCTTACAACCAACATCTCGAGAGGACTTTCGGCTCGCCGCACATTTGAAGTGCCCCATGCCACAAAGACATTATGCATTTACAAACATCCATATATTCTCCGGGATTCGAACCCCGATCCTTCGGCATGGCAGTCGGCGTCGCTAAAATCTTTCCCGGTTGTGCGGCCGGAAAATTAGTTACATGGAAATGAATCTGTAAGTGTTAACAGTGTCAACTACGGTTCTAGAAATTCAAAACTACAGTCTGGAAAACGAGCTTCTTCCTGGAAGATTTGTAGAAGTTTCCGAGAAAGTCTTGCATAACTTGGTGGGAAAAAAATCATCTTCATTATTAATAATCATCCCAGGATACTGGACAATATATTTTAGATTTAAAACATATTTTAAATTTGAATATTAAAAAGTAATGAAAATATCGCTTTAATTATGAGATGATCTAATAAATTATTTGCTACAAAAATTTGAATTTCTATTAGATTTAACATGGTTGATTTTACAAGATTCCAGCCTAAAGGTATTCCTTCATTTAATAAAATAAAGCCCAAAAATTAGCAATTTAAATGAATTTCTTTCACAAGCCAAAGTAAAATCCATCCATCATACATACTGCAATATTCCTGATCCTGAAATATTCAGGACAAGGCTGTATTTCATAGGATGCTAGTGCGACAGTGTTCTTTCATGTAAAACAATGGAATTTTCATTCATTAAGCTAGCAGATCAAAATTTAATTCCTAGGTTTTTGAATTATTGTCTGTAGAACAATGGTCTACAGACAATAATTCTTTAGATAATGGACTTTAGATAATGGAAATGAAACTAAGTTATCCAAAATTAAGTATATTGTTTTTATAAACATCCTTTCTCTCTTTTCATTAATTTCTCACCTCGAAATAGAGTTTTTATATATAAATTAGCCCCTCAGCTTCTGAGCGTATTCTCTTTCTGTTCGCAGTTCGTACTTCGAAATCCAGCTTTTCATTTTATTTTGTAGGAAGTTATTAAATTCGTTTCTAGATTTAGAATTTCGGAAAAAAATAGGTAGAACAGCGTGCATTTGTGTAAAACTCATTAATTTTATTCATAAAATCTTTCGTTTTACATGCTATATGTAAAACATTATTAAAACAAAATAAATAAATTTTCTTGAGTGTGATGTTATAATTTAGTTTCGTTGTCATCAACTCCTTGTTTTAGTCTCTTCGGAGAAGGATATTTAAAATAGCTATCCAACAGTGATTTAATCTACTGTTTGTTTCTTGTTTTGCTAAGACACAAACTGCAAATAGAGTTTGTCGCAGGTTAGAAAATAAAATCTGATGTAAACACCACATGACTTTCTTGTACGGTCTATTAATTTATACGCATTATTTGCTACATTTCATTTAAACTTATTTCCTCTAATTTCCTTACATATATATTTCGCATTCCAGGAATTCAGTTCTAACTTCGCGGCAAGGCAAAAATACATAACAACTCAAAATATTTTCATTACAAATTCAAAGATGAAAATATAAACACAAAATTCAGTTAAAACAGTTATAAAAAATACAATTAAAAATACAGTTTCTACGCAAAAACTAGTCATTCGGCCAGTGGGCAAGAAAGCAAATTCTTCGGTGCACAAATCTAAAAGTTTCCTTATAGTCCCACTCGGCAAAAAGACACTGAAGGTGCAGAAAGACTTAATTACTATTCTGCTAAGTTTCTAATGTAAACAAACACAATTGCTATGGTAAACAAAAATTAGGCTTAGCCGCTCTTAAACAACTTTTAAATTGTTGATAATTAATTCTACAACTATAGCATGCAGATTAACTAAAGGCATAAAAACCTTAACCGAAAGGCAATAACAATATGATTCAATCGTTTTTAAAACAAAAAATGCACAATTTATCAACATATAAAAATATAAAGAACTGAGCTTACACAGCTGAGTAACAGAGTGTAACATATGTATATTGTTGCGTGTGTACGGGTTCTTAATAGATTGAAAGCAGAAGCCCGTGGAAACTAAAACAAATCCCAATAACAGTAACTCACAACTAAACTGAGACGCTCTTTCTTCGGCCTTAAATAGCTTTCAACCGGGCGTGCGAGGTCTTTCTAGTAATTTCTGCTGCGCCAGATTTCTGGAAAGCAAAAAGAGTGGAATTACGGTTACAGCTGACATAGTGTTCAATTACATTTATTGAATGTTAAATGCAAGTGCTCTTGTATTTTTAATTTTCTGGCATAGTTTTCTCTTCAAATTCGTCTCGCGCTGCATTGCAGGGGAAAATAAAACAATTTTAAATATAATTCTACTTAAAATAACTATCTAAATACAAATTACATATATATATATATATATATATACTTTTGGTGCTGCCGATTGCAACTAAAAAAGGAAGTTGCACAACTACATGTTATATCAGTCCTATACACAAAAGTTGAACGTTCTGGAGGCACTCGTTTTTGAGTTATGCGAGATACATACGTACATACGGTCAAGAAAAGCATCTCTTCTGAATGCATTTTAAATACTTTTCACAAGAGTCCTTGATTCTGTCCTTACGTACAGATGCCACGTAAAAACATCGTTAAATTGCATTCGATAGCGGTCAAAATGGATAATTTCGTTGAAATATGGTACCCAGAAATTCAAATTTACTTCATACAAGGAAGTAAAATGTTGACGTGTTAAAGCATGTTAAAATTCGGGTCCAAAATTCGCGTAATACAATAAAAGGCAATCAATTAGGCCCCTTTTATAAATTTATGTTTCGGAATTTTTGAGGCTTCAAATTTGTTAAAAAAGATCATTATTTATCTAATATTCATTATATGTCATTTATTGTTATTATGTAAATCATTAAGTGTTATCAAGAATGAGTGACTTTTATTACATTAATTGTTAAATATATGGGTAAGCAAAAACAAAAACAAAAAAACTTTAAAATTGATGAATTTTAAAATTTATTTAAAAAGCCATAAAAAATAAAATCCTGCACTGTTGCGGCAAAGATAAAATTTAATTTAGTGGAGAATATATAAATGAAAGTTATCTCCTATGAAATGTGAAGTGAAATTTTGAAAGTAAATGTGCACTATTGAGTAAATTAATAACATTAATTATACTATATTCCTTATTAAAATATTAAATATACATATATTTTCAAATATGCATTTTTTAACAAAACTTATACAAAATGCTTCGCAGATTCAAGTTATAGTTATAAAAATATGTACTGTAATGTTAAAATTAATTCGACAGTTTCTTATATCGGGAATAATTTCAAATCTACACGTCGCAATGAGATATGATAATAGTTCATAACTCGGTATATTCGCACGTTAAAGGGCTATCAAATCTAAGTGGAACTGCAATTGCAACGTGTATCAAAGTAACATCTTTCTATTGTTAATAAAAGAAATCGTTTTAAAGTAATATACGCTACATAAGACATGGGAAAAGATTAAATTAAAAGCTCACATTTACAAGAAAAATTACGCCTTCAAATAACAGTCAAAGAATTGAAAGAATGATCGAGAAGATTTTTACATTTTGTTTCATTGCAATATATCCTACAAAACAAAAGAGATGATAAAACATTAAATTATCTGAAATTAAATATTTTGGGTAAACTTAAAAATGTAAAAAACGAGCTTAACTAATTATTTAAATTTATCTATCTTATTATTGTGCTTTAATTAGTAGTATCAGTGTTTTTCTGCAACAAAAGATAAAATTTGACTTATTACTAAAATGCATTTTTTCTTTTAATTAGCGATTAAGAATTTGATAGTTCTATCAAAACTAGTCCTCAGAACACTTAAAAATATTTTAAATGTTTTAACCCATATCACACAAAGCATTGAAGAAATTAATATTTTTTATAAATTCTTAAGTATGCGTTTCTCTAAGTTTATGTATACATATAAAACCAAAACAATTACCAAATTTTTGTTAGGTTAATCAATACAGCCTGTCCTAAAAATAGGGCAATGGTATAATCCACTGCTAATCATTCTTACATGGGTGGAATGAAAGAAAGCATATTAAACATAGCCCAACGTTACACTTTTTACAGATAATTGTTGGTTTTGAGTCGCAGATCTTTAGCTGGCATCTTCTTTGCCTATTTCCTGGTTTTTTCACAATAACATGTTCATTTTGAAGCTTTAGAAAATTTTCATAACTTGTTGAACACCCAGTTTTCTGCAAGATGGATTTCTTGGCATAGAATACCCGAAATTGGCAACTGTTATGTGTCTTCGAAAATCAAGCAGGCTCATACTATCATCACTAAATAAGTGTTTCAGCTTCCATGAAGAAACAAATGTTGTCTCATGAGGAAAAGCCTTCGGAATACGTTCGAACTTGGGTTCAGATTTCACCCATTTGGGATTTATATCATGTTCTTCTTTGCTATTTGAAATTAAAATTCCAATAGCGCCGCAACCTCTTTAAAACTTCCTTTATCACACATTATTTCTTCCATCTCTCTTGTAGATAAATCACCAATCTCCTCTGTGTTACCCAGTGCATCGGGATCCGGGGGTGGGTGGGTAAAATCACTATTTCATTGTCTATGTCGACTAAATCACTGTGATCTGAAGTCCACAAAAAATCAAAGGCTTCTTGCGCAGTTAAAAATTTACGTAACATAGTAAACATCAAAATTATTTTCCAAAAGAAAACGCAAAATTCAAGCATGTAAAAACGAGAGAAATTTAGTCTAGCTCGATGAATTTCAGAATACAAACTGACTTCATGAGTCAGTGTTTGAAACATTTAGTCAATCCCGCTCCCTCACACTTCACATACTTGTCTGTCAATTGACGTGCACCTGCTAGCTAGACTAAAGTGCCTGGGTTAGTTGTAGAGTAGCAGTGTTTGGTTTATAACAGAGAAAGAAAGGATTATCTCCGTTACAAACTAATGGGGATTATGTAGTAGTGGATTTTACCGTCGCCCTGTCGCCCAGATGGTATAGTGGTTAGAGAAGCCTACTACGGTAACGAAGGGCCCGGGTTGGAATCCCGGAGAAGACCTAGATGTTTGTAAATGTATTGTGTCGGTGCGGCATGGCGGCACTTTAAATATGCGGCGAGCCGAAAGTCCTCTCGTGTGGATTGGTGGTAGACCCCTGGATTCCCCCCAGGGTGCTGTCCCTCAAAATTGGGGGTGGAAAATAGAAGTCCAACCTCTCTTCGGAGTAGGCTCTGGCAATTATTCTTCCATGTGGTCATGGACACAACAACAAACGTCGTCTTATTTTTAGGACAGCTAAAAATGAAAGGCAGATTTATCTTTTAAGTAAAATGTTTTGACAGTGATTTTTACTGGTGTAAAAGTATGAAATATTACCTCAAAAATTTTATATGTATGTTTTTCTTGGAGCTCAAAACTTTAAAAAACTTTTACATTGAAATCATAAGTAAAAAAAAAACTGTGAAAATTTTCATGTAAAAAAATTTATAAAAAATATCTAAATTAATTCTAACTTGCGATAAAGACAAATATGTAGTTATACAAGTCTTAATAAATCGTCTTTAATTTCAAATAAATTATTTCAAAGATTTCATACAAAGACCATTTATGTATGCTGTCCTATTTTTAGGACGATGAGGAAATATGAGTTAAGAGTTAAATAACTTCTGGAAACTTTTATGTATTAAAGTAGGGAATAGGATAATATTTTAAGTGTTAAATTAGGGAATGAAAATTAATATTTTATCATTAAAATGAGACGCTAGCTTAAAACTTATTTAATCTTTGCAGTATTCGATAATTTTTACATTTACATTTGCTCTTACTTAGCAATTACAATTTTTATACCTTAAACAATTTTTCATGGTTTGGAACTTCCTTAACGCTGGATGATGTTGACATGATTTGTTATTTATGCAAAATATCTGACTATGGGATTATCATTTATAAAATTGTTAAAAGATATAATATCAACATAAAAATTTTTAATTATTACTAAAATACTGATAGTGAAATAAATATTTATAAGGTTTTAATGAACAAAATATATTTTCTATGACTATTAAATATTTCTTACTTTGAGAAAGTCTCATTTTCCATAAAGTAATATTTTACATAAATATACTTATCGATAATATAAAATTCGCATAAAAATGGGGAGAGATTGTTACCAAAAAATCGTTGCTAATTTGTTCCAAGATTTGAATGCGAGCTGGTTCTTTTAAAAATCGTTCACAAAAGCATCCTTTCCCTAGGAAGATAACTCTTGCCTGCTTTATCATAATCCCAATAATTTATACTATTATACGATATTGTCTAACTCAATCATTTTGTTGAAACTTAGAAGTGCTTTGAGTATTATAAAAATAGTTAACATTATAAATGCCTTATGAGAGCTTATCCGCTTCGGTTAAAGGAATTTTATTCTTAAGTTTTGCAGTTTAACTGTATTGTTAAGGTTAGCTACGTTGAAGAAAATTTGTTATATTAAATAAATATAACACATCTTACAATTTGATTTATATAAAAAAAAAATACTGAGAGATTTCATATTTTAACGATCGTCCAAAAGGGTTTGTTAAGGTTTTTTAAGCTCTTGCTGAGCTCGCACTTTTGCACTTACGCCATATACAGTTGAACAACTAAATTACGAAACATTTAAAAGCAGCATAGCAGTATATGTTTAGAATTCCAGACCCAGCGTTAAGTGTTGGCATAACATTTTTTTTCAGACTTTTCTCAATTCGTCATATCAATGTTCAGTTTTCTTTCTAAGACGGTTTTACAAAACTTTTCTATGTCTTTTTATTAGTTACGTTATGTGTGTTTACATTATTTATTAAATATCACGTTCTTGACACTTACTCCACATTAAATTTAATTCCACAGCAAAATCACTAAGTATTTAAAAAGAGCATATCTTTATAATTCCCGATAGGCAGTCTCCCCAGCTGAAGATAAAATTTTGTATTCGTACAGTGTTGTCACTACTCGCTTTGAAATTGCTGAGTTTATTAATCTAAAATTCATTAAAGTTTTACAAAATAAGAAATAGATAATAAAACAAATTCGAAATTCAAAATTCGGGCTTCCAGGTGCCTAGTGTTCGGGATGCATACGTCCATGCAGATTCTTCATTATTTAATATCTTTAAATATAATACAGGACAATAATATTTGGTGGCAACAACTTGAAAAGTGGTTCACCGTTTAGAGTGATTCAGCGTAAAATGCCATTTTGAGACTAATATCCGATTCGGGATTAAAGTCTCTATTAGTCTGATAAGATAATTTTACTGTAATCTCTTAAATTACTACAAAGGGCGTTTTGACATTGTTTATAAAGCTTAGACTCTAATAGTTGTTCACCATTAGTTTATACATATGTATGGAATATATTTTTGGAAAGATGATACTGCATTGGAGATTTTATACATTAATAGACATAAATACTGTAGGCTGTTCAAACAAGCAGTCTAATTTGGCACAGAATACACAAATGTAATAACACAGTCTTGGAGCAGAAGGCAAAAAATGCCAACGTTGGTTTAAAATTTTATCCCATGCGGGTTATATCTTGATTAGAAGAGCAGGTATTAGTAAAAAAAAGAGTTTAAGAAATTCAGGAGAGTATGGATGAACGGTCTGAAATAGTTTCGTTAGAGTGTGTTTTTGATATAAAATTTTATTTTTAGTCCAAAGGGGCTTTGTCCCTGAAGGACTATTGTTTTCGTTTTGCGATTTTGCGTCGGAAACATTAAAAATCTGTATCACTTTTCAAACTGTTGCCACAAAATATTGCAGCCCTGCATTATATTTAAAGAAATTAAATAACGAAGAATGTGCATAAATGTATGTATGTTTCTCGCGTTGTGATAAAACAACGGTACCTAGAGTCATCGCATTTTGAATGCCGTCATCCTGCTGCGAATATGGGCATCTGGAAGCCCAAATTTGAAATTCGGAATTTTTTTTATGAACGATTTCATATTTAGTAAATCTTTAACGAATTTTTGATTTACAAACTCGAGGATTTCAAAGCGGGCGATGGCAACGTTGTACAGAAAACAAACATTTTTATCTGCAGGGCGTGAGACTGTGTGTAGGAAATTCTAAAGATAGGTTCAGTTTAAAACTATTTTGCGATATTGTTCTTTAACTGAATTTTATGGTTTAAATGCGAAAAACATGATATTCAATAAATAAAAGTAACATACAAAATGTTTAAAAAACGCCCCTTTGGACGTAATTTAAAATATGAAGCCTTTCAAATTTTAATTTTTTTTTATTTATTTTTGTGGTGCTTGAATGATAGAGTTCAACGCCTGTTTACTACTAATATAGTTTTTTGTAAACATTTCTTATGCAAAAAATCCAATGGGTTGAAGAGAGATACGCTGCAGCTGCAAATTGCTTTAAGTTAATTAAGATTCTCTCTCCCAAAAGAAATCCTAACATGTTATTTTAAATGATTATAATTTTGTTGCAATAAAACATAGCATGAAATATGGTAAAAACTAATACAACTTGAAAAGGAAACTTTCCTAACTGAGATAAAGGCTATAAAGTAAAAAACGTAAATTTTTATCCTATATAGTCTCCGCTTCAAAAAGAAAATATTCTTCGAAAATGTCTCAGATACTATTTTAATATGTAACAAACCATTAAATCCTTTAAATCTTCTTTTTAATTTAATAATTTCTTGTTTATGACCCTCAAAATACTAACATGCTTATAGTTTCATGTGTCATTTAACCATATTCATTAACATTGTTGACACACATGTTTACATTGCAATAGAAAATAAAAGTCCCCTCACTTACCTCTGGAGAGGGAGAGGGGGAAATAGACAATTTAGTTTACTAGCTTTTTAATATTAATATTCGCCTACAGAACAACAAACGAATTCAAAACGCAATGTATATCTTCATTAGCGTAACAACTCAGCCTAAATCCTTAAATACCACACTTTATTTGCTCCGACCGCGTACTTGGCATTTTAATATCTCATTCTAGATTGTTCGGATCCTAGTTAGCCGTATAAAATCCCTCCGAAGTGATTTGTGTTTGGCACCAGCTCATGCCGATAGTGAGCAATCTGTAACTGCTTGCGATCTTATTGAGCTGTGAGTGTTCAGAGGAGCGAACGTCGATTATTTCCGAATATAAAACTAATACTCACGATCTAGGGCTGGCCCCTTACCACGAAGAAGGGGGGGCGAGTTGAATGAATGGCAAAGAGCTATTTCGTGTGCTTTTCGGGAAATGAATGGGGAAGCCAGGCGCAGCTGTCGCCATTGAAGAACCCCTTAGACACGCAATTAACTGTTACCCGCGCTCTCAGCTCGCGCAACATGAATAATACCGCCTATAATAACCGCTCGACATTGTTCAGCCTTTTTGAAGGCCGCGTCTGTTTCAAACAGGTCTTTTCTTATCTGTTTGAGGGATACTTACGCCTGACGACTCTCAGTTGTGGCTGATCTGCACTCGCTATTATATAAAATATTATTTATTCATTACCCTGCAACCTGAAGAATGTCTTCGTTTGGAGAATTTGTCTTCAATTCAGCAGCTAGTGCCAATCCGCAGCTACGAAGCTCACTGGTCTTCTGAATCGCTTTATTGTGTTTTATAGCTGCTGTGCAAGCAGATATCTAAGTCCACCGATTACTAGCTGAAAACTTAAAGACATTCTTAACTATTTTAAGTGCAATGTAATTGAGTCTGCAAATACTTTGGAATAGTTTTAGATATCTGCTGCACTTCCATAGTTAATGAGAAGCAAATTGTTGCAATTTTGAAAGATTCTGTTTCAAATATTCTTGAATGCTATATTAAAGGAATGGGAAGGCCGGATATACCAACATCAAACTGAAACTGGCTAATATATACTATGATGAATTTTATGAGCTATACAAGTATAAATAAATAGAATAGGATACATATTCTTATCGTTATTCGCTTGGAATTTAAGCGAAAAGATGTGTAATTTAGAAATACATAAAATACTTGATGTTCTTGGAAGATTAATTTGTTTGCATTACATGATTTAATTTTTTCTAGGTATATTTTTAATGTATTTCATAATAGAACTAGTGATACATAATGAGCTTCAATTGATTAACTTGCTTATTGATTACTCAGTTATAAACTTAATCTATCTCCTCTAAAGCAAATACATTCATGATAAAATAATAACTCTCCCTTTCCAAGCTAAGAAATGTATTTAATCTAGAGTTACATGTACAAAAGAATAACAAGCGAAACTTAGCTGTCACATATAACTGTGTACAGAATACATTCCTCCGTTTTGTTTCCTTGAAAATTTCGTTAATATCATAGTTATTCACAATGTGCAACTCTGCAATAAATGAATACTTTATCATGTATTGTATTAACAATCATAATAACTGGTATACTGCATCATTTCTAATAATTACTAACAAATTTAGTGACTGAATTTTCTTCTCATTAGTTTCTCTTCTCCAGTATTTAAGATTACTGAGAACATGAATTTCAGGTCTGATCCTCAAGACTTCATTAAAACATTTTAATTCTTTATTACATTTACATTTGCCGAAACTGTCTACCTAAAATGTAAATAAGCATGTTTGTAAACAGATCTAAATCATCTGCGAAATCATAATAATGTTATACAACTGAGAAAAGAAACTTCTTGAGAAGGAATCGTCTGAGAGAATCTTGAGAAAGAATCATCACTCCCACAGAGCTATCATTTATAATCGCAAGATCATTAACGCCATATGCCAAGGCAAACTCAAAGCTTCTGATTTAAATTCCTTTAAGTGAATTAATTAAAACCAGTTATTCTTGCTATTACATAGTATTTATGCTTTTAACATTCAAATTTAATCTGAGCCGGAATTATGGCATTATTTGTTTCGTCTTATTGAATGAGCAAATTCAGTCGCATTTCCAGCTGCACATTTTTATGATGTAAATAATAATTTTCAAAAGTTTTGTGATTTTAGTGCTAAAAAATGTTGAGATCTAATTGTGATTTCAAAATTTTCAGATCAGATTTTTCATCTAACTTCACATATAAACTTAACATAAATAGCTAACGTAAAGTAAACTAAATATAAATTCTTTCAAATTTACTTTTATTTTTTAATATTTTGCCAATCATTGCTTACATTATATGTTTTCTAGATTCACATATTTATATGAATTTAAAAAAAAAAAAACAGTGGTACATTTTTGGATACGCAGTTTTGTTTTACTGTGCTCTGTAAATAAAGCAAATTAATCACGCATATTAATGCAAATTAATCTGTTCACGACGCAAAGTGCTTCTGATACGTTCTCGAAATTTTTTTAGTAATCATGTAAAAACTGATTTCAAGGAATTTATTAAAGCTTCGCTCTTTGTTCGTAACAACCAACCGCTTTTCCACTTATCTAACGAACACTGTCCTCAAAACAAGACGGTTGATCCGCAAACAAAAAAGAAAAAAAATCAATACCCGCGCCATCTATTGTTGGCCATGGGAATAATTCTTAGCCATAAAAATTCAAAACATTCAGCGTGGAATTTTCGTTTTTACTTCTTTTGTCTAATGGAGATTTCTTCGCTTTCTTTTTCTTCTAAGATGATGTTTTAGGAGCTTTGATGGAGGTTTGGAATTCCAACATAGTTTTGCGTTGGCTAACATCCCAATCTTATAGTCAACAGCAAGGTTTGTCTGATGCAAACAAGTGACGAGAAATGAATTCTAAGTAACTTGTTTCCTACTGTGTCATTAAAATGTTTGAGAAAGATGTAACTTAAGAAGAAGTGGATGTCGTAACATACAGAGCTTTTAAAGGTTTCATTAGGCAAATGAGAAGTGGAAAAATAGGAAAGGAACATATTACTTAAATAAACGTCTTTTGATTAACGTTAATTACGACTATAATCCATTATGATGTTCCAAAAAGGCAAATAAGGGAATTGCCTTTTTGTTTTAGGCTAAATACTTATTTGATGAAATACATAAGAATTATATTTTTTCATTCATAGTGCAGAAATATTTTGTCTTTATTAAAAAATTATTTGCTAAGGGAAACATATAAAGTTTATATGCAAAGTAAAACATAATTATCACTTATGCTTTACTTTTTGAAACTGTTATTGTTGATTACTTAAAGCTTGCGATTTCTCGAACACGTCGACGTGACTCTTACCATTACCTGTTGGAAAGGAGAACTTCAGAATCCTTTAACTTACATGTTTTGATTCATTAGATTTAACTTATTTTAATCTTTTGACTTAGCAGCCAATAGCCAAGATTTTTAGGCTAAATCTCAACTTTGTTCTAAATTTGTAATTACAAAACGATCATGATTACAAAACGACGAACTGCAACGGTAATAAGTTGTGACCAGATATGAACTTCTTTGATAAATTTTTGGAATAGAAGAATGATGCGTAATGATCATTTCTAAACTGGGAATGAACTCGGACATCAAAATTAATCTTATGAAACACTCTAGTGTCTAAACAAACCATCATAAAACACTAGCTAGATGGAGTTACGATCGAGCAGGCCAGCATCAAGTTTTCTACTGAACCTAAGCCACCGGTTTCAAAGATCGTCATGACGTCCATCGAGGTGGCAATGGCCACTGGAAAGGAGGACTCTAAGCAGTGATGCTTGGATGGTCTAGAGATCAAGTGCGCAACATTGTCGTCAGCTAATCTTAACGGGAAATAAGTTATATCGGCTTTGTTCCTAGAATAAATTTGCGAGGTAGTATAATATTTGGTAGGCGGGCCCTTTTAGTCTTCCATCTAGGTACACTTACAGTTCAACATTATGTGATTTGGTAACAAAACAATGATGCCGTTTTTCCATAGATGTCCCAGGAAAAATTTTTGAACACAAGGATGCCAAGTCATGTTTTATTCGTGTTACTCTGAACTTGCTACCTTAGTCTTCAGATATTCGGATTTGTCTCCCATTGAGCATATCTGCGAAATTTTAGTCAAATATTCAAAACGTAAAACAACTGTCAGTCTTATGCTTTACATGCTTAAGTGTTTGCAGTGTGTCAAAGCCTTCCTTAGACAATTATTAATGGCTTCATTGGCAGTACAGCAAAACGTGTAAGTGCATCTAATTCCGCGTATGGTGGTCAGATTCCGAGGAATTGGAAGTGCGGTCATGACTGCTTATCTATGTGTATATTAATACCTAATTTCATAAATTTTATTAAAAAACTTGCAGACATTTATAAGTACATATTCTTTGCAATTTTATGCAATTTCTTTTAACAATTTTTTATTCGAACATTTAATACGCTAGCTTGCAGAAAGGTGTAAAATGCATTTTTTTTGTTCTTTGCAGGTAGTTTATCGGCGACGCGGAGGTCGAGAGAAGAGAGTGCGGTATGGATAATAGTTCTTCTCATCGTCTGCTTATTATCTTAACACTTCAGGTGAGTATTATTTTTACTTACCTGAAATCTTTGCGATGTAATTTTTATGTACGCCTAAACATTTATTTTCTTTTAAACAGAATATTACTACTGCTAAAAATTTTATAAATCCAAATCAAGTCAATGAAAATTTCCTTTCGAGGATTCATGCTATGATTAACATTACTGTGCTATGCCCTTTTTTTATTCTTTTAAAATCGATCCAACTTATGTCCATTCTTTGAAATATCGAGACACAATTATCACTTTCTCCTGGCTTTCAAAACTTCCATTCATTTTTATTATTTTTAGTTATTCATAGTAAATTTTTAGTTTTATATATAAAACTTAATTAATTTTTTTCCTTGAAGTTTTTTTTAATATTTTTAAAGTTAAACCTTTTTTTTAATATTTATGCTAGAGGTTTATATTTTTGGAATGCTAAATAGGAAAATACTCATAACTTTTAATATAACATGCAATTATTTTTTAGATGTTTTGAAAATATTTTCTTGACTATTATTATATAACTATATAACAACTACGTAGTTCTATAAATGATAATAACAAAAAAAAAGAAATGAAAAACAATTAAAACATCTCCAATAGAGCATATGCATTGAAGTATAAAATACTTGAATATATTTGCAGAATATATCAGATATATTTTACATGATCTTTCATTGTTTTTTGTATTAAACCTGCACTGGTGTACTTTCTTTTAACAAGGAAAGCTACCGGAATTGTTGATGACAATCCGCACAAATCATTCAGGAGTGATTAAAAAAGTGAGCAATACAACACGTAGAAAGTGATTTCGCAAACGGTCGCAATCCCCAGAATAGGATTTATATGGAGGCGCGCATCTGCAGTGTTAACAACCACGGATTGGCAAACGCAATGCGTCTGAGAAATTTGAAGCATTATTATTGTCAACGAATGTTATGCTACTCGTCTTCTAGAATTTGATTCACATACGCTAGCGAATTCTTGCCACTGTTCCATTGCATTTCCTGTCTCAAGGCCAGTAGCCATTTGCGGTGCGTTGAGTGGTGTTGTATTGCATTTTCGGTCAATTTTTAGTGGGAGTTGTTTGTTACTCTAGCAAAGTAAACATATCTGATACAAATCTCTTAGCTATGTAAGTTGATACTGTGTCATCTTTTACACATTTCTGCTTTTACCTCTGTCACTAATATTTGCATCACTGGAAGAGATTTACAAACCATTTGGGTAATCATACAAAACACATATTATTCTCTATTTGTCATTAGCAGACGAAAGGAACTCTGCTCTGTAATCATTTTACTGAATCAACAATCAGTGCCGTACAAAACGTGCAACCCGTTTGCCACAAATACACCTTATTACACATCTACGTTGTAACTCACCCAAAATTCTGTTTGCCAGAACATAGCTGCAAATGTTACAGACATATGCCCTATTTTATACTCCTTGTTCTAGCATATGTTTGTGACTGCGAAATTTCACATTTCGCAACAATTTCTCTCGCATTTTCTTGACTATCTCTGGCAGTTTCCTGACGACTATCTTTGACAAGTTGAACAGTTTTCACTGTAAATGATGGATCTTGATTTAGACAGGACAGCACCTACTAGTAAGCTTCAACCAATTAAATCAAGTTCTTTTGTTAAGAAATTTGTTTTGCTTCGGATTCTGTAAGCAGACAAAGGAACAATCTGCTTATTTCAGGAAACGTAATAGGTAACTACCTCCTACCCTGTTTAGCTGTTGATTTTGCGTAATTTTTCTCTACTTAATTACGTAGCATACGTTAGGGGTTTTAGCACACGAAATATGAAAACATCAACCATACTCACTCTGAAATTTAACCATTTTGTTGTCTGGATATGCTAACCACTATACCGGGAGAGTTTACACGGGAGAAGGTAGTTATTCCTTGAAAACATCAACTGTATTCACGCTGAAATTTAACCACTTTGTTTCCAGTATGGTAGCTGGATTTGATAACCACTATAACCAGGAGAGTATACGTCGGAGAAGGCAGTTATTACTTGTTCCTTCCCCAAATTAAAAGGCGAGTGATGAGAGATATGAGATCCAGTAAACCTAAGTCAGTTAGTTGGTGACGAGTTATCACTGACCACATGTCTTAGTTCGGACACCAATGCCGAAATTTTAGATGTTTTAGAACAGGACATATGAAGCTTCCATTGATGTTTTATGCTGCCCTGTTTATGAATTTGTAGGGATTCGAGCATTTAATGACCAAAAGAAGGAAATTTTTTTGTTGAAAAGACTTATCTCAGTAATTTTTCGTCTATTTCTCTACTCAAACAAAGGAACTGTGATACGAGCAGCCAATTTATTTATCTGCTTAGTTTTTCTTTTATTTTCTCATAGATAACTGAAAGGCGAGGCATTTCCTACAATTCCTTATTTTAAGTAATACCGATTTTAAGAGGGGAATACAAGTTTAAAAGTTTAAATTGAATTCTGAAATTAGGTAAAATAAAAAATTAGGTTGGTCTACTTACTTTTTTTATAGTTAATGGACTTTACTATTTTTATTTGAACTAATTGTGAAATCTGTGCCCTTCGAAAAGGGTCAAGAAATTTTTTCTTCATGAGCAAAATATTTTTTATTATAATTGTGTTACATTTTCGAGGTCAAGCTTGTTCATATCTGTTACGTCTATAGCTCTAGGTTTCTTATTCATAGCCAGCCTACTCATAAATAATTATGTGGTTTAACTACTCATTAAGGGTATATTTTGCGAATTTGCTATTAAATAATGGTTAAAAGGGTTTAATTCAAAATTAACTAATTGGATCTGTTGCAGTATTCTTTTATAAAATATAATCGAATGCGAAAAACAACATTTTAACCCTTTGAGGGGCGGTATATAAAAGAATTTAATTTGTGGTAAAATTTTGCATGAATTATATCTTATGGACCCTAAGAACACAAAATTAAGGCTTAAAAAAATCTAGAGTGAAATCCTGAATTTTGAGAGCCGGTATATATTTTATACCGGTGCCCCTCTAGGACATTTTTTCCCCATGGAGCTACCAAGAGTTAATTTTTGGTTTTTAAATCTATTATTGCATACTTTTGATGTGTGTCTATAAAAATGAGTGCTTGGTTATAGTTATGTAAATCTGAAGTCAAAAACTTTTAAAATTTTACCAGAAATTTAAAATTTAAAAAAAAATATATTTTTAGGAACTTTGATGATGATAGTCAGCTGAACATACTTATGTAAAATACGGGGTAAAAAGCTTTTGAAAGTTATTTAAATTCAGTATTATCATTTAATGAAAAAAAATAGCAAATATATCCCTGCATGCGTAAACCATATCACGCTGTAATTGAACTAGTATAATAAGCTGAAACTGCCTTTTTCACTGCCGAAGATAAATGTTTGCATCTAAAACTGACCTTATGTATTCGCTCCTTTCACCAATAGTGAAGACTTATTTCAAAAACCTGTTACTTATATCCTAACCGTGGGAAAAAGTTTCTCTTGTTTTCCCTAGTCTCCTTCTGAAATTAACAAAGACGTGGATACCATAACGCAAAAAAACAAGCTTTCAAATCAGCACTTTTTCCATTTCTCTAGCAGATGCAAAAGTGCATTCCTTTTTCCCGTGTTTGTAAGTGAAATTTCCTTTTGTCTGATCTTATCACTGCCCCATTGTGGAGGTAGCTTGACCCCCCGCACTACCAAATTAGCTATCAATCACCTCTTTTCATTTTCACTGCATTCTAAGGTTTTAGAAAACAGGAAGTAATGGGTGTCTTTCAGGACTAACATTCCACATTTAACCCCTACAATTGTATGATGTTTTGACGCCAGACGACAGTTTTGAAATCGAAGTTTTTCTCGAGGAAAAGAGTAAAGTGGTGAAATTAAAATTTTAGCTGGAGTAAACTAAGGATAAAAAGAAACTAAGGTACTTTTATTCATACTTAGCACAGGGTCAGTAAAGTCCCCATCCACCCATGAACATAATATTTAATCCAAAATAACTGGTAAATTAATCACAAATAACTAATTATTACATCATAAACAATTATAATATGAAGTAATTTGTGTCATCCCACAGAATAGAGAAATGCCTGGTGCTGCCATCTATTGGCTTTGTACCCTTTGTATGCGCGCCGGTATATTTTATATACCGGTTTTAAAATCGTATAAATAATCTTCTTTTAATTAACAGTTTTCATTTAAATGCAGCAAATATATAATATTTAGCATTTGTACGTCATACATTTGCAGATTTTGTATTTTTTCTTCCCCTTCAATAGAATTTATGAATCTTCAAACATGATACCTTAAAACGAGGTATATTAATTTCATAATTGCAAAATATTGAGCAATCATAGGGTAGTGCTGCCATTTAGAATCAAAAGAAAACACTAGAAACTCAAGATTAGAACTTTTGGTGTAAAAAAATTATCGCCTTTTAGGAGGTTAAAAAATTGACAAACATCCGGTATATTTTTTAAACCGGTGCCCTTCAAAGGGTTTAACAAATTATGAAATAGTAATTTTGAGCTGTTTGAAGTATCTTAAAATAACTTTTCTTAAAAGTAACACTTCTCGTTTAATACTTATCAAAACAAAAATGTGCACCAGATTTTCTTAACTGCATACACCATTCTCTAAAATTAAAGACATTTTGGAATTGAATATTTCGGAGTTTTAGGTTTTCTCATAATTTTTAATATTTTATTTAAAGATGACTTTGTGAACGATTTTACCATCTACATCCATTGTTCATTCTTTGCTAGCATATGTATAAAGCCATACATAACGAAATTTTTAAATCAAATTCTGGCCTCTAATGGATTTCTTAATCTTTTAAGCAACGCATTTTAATGTAAATAATTTAAGAGGATTAAAGATTTGGAATGTCTAGATAGAGTTTAATTAACTGGAAAAATGACAAAAGGATATTTGAGTAGCTTGATTCAATTATTCGTAAAAAAATATTAAGAAACAAAACTTTTGAAATTAACGTTTATAAAATGTGACTCTTGTACATGTTTCGAAAGAATGCTCCCTAATTTATCAAACGTTTTATGTATTTCTGCTTTTGTCCAACATTTTGGGAAACAGTATTTGGACAATAGTATTGTAGATATCTGCTTTTTGTTGGGCAAGTTACGTCTAAGAAAATTACCAAATTTGTTTAGGAATATCATCAAAATAAAAATGCAGTTTTTTTATCTTGAAAATGCAATTTGCTCCTCTAAATCGTATATAAACGCGCTATTTATGAATTAATTCAAGTATCAGATAATGCAGGTTTCTTTCAAAGATATTATATACCTAAACATCTCTTGAATTGAAGGTCATTAAGTCAAATCCTAAAATGTAACAAGGTAAAATGAGAAAGGGTTGTATGCTATGTATTTTAGTTGTGACACATTTTATTCAAAATCCACGAAACGAAATTTTTGTGAAGATTCTCATTGAAGAGCATGTCTTTATTACTAAGAAGTGTTTTATTATATTAACATGTTAAGGTTTTTAAGTGGAGAGGGGAAGCTTTAATATGCAAAACTGACCCTGAAAATTTTGTTTTATAATTATGTGACTTAAACCACTTTATCCGTAGAGGGAATACGACTTACGGTGGTCATACAAATTTGACTTTTTATGAAAACCGAAATTTCAAGTTTCTATTAAGAGGGAATTAAAACTGAACTTTCTGCCTAAATCTTTAGCTCTATAAAATCTGTGGCAAACATTCTGAAGTTTCATAAACAATTAGATGTGAGTTAGTTTATTCCAATGCTCTTGGTTCTTCAATCAATATTCCGAATCAGAAAGTTTACATAAATTGAATGGCAAGGGACATCATACTTTAAACGTGGAAGATTAGTCTCAACCGTAAGCTGATTGGAGTTGGCGCTACGTCTCTCCATATTCAAATTAAATTGCGCAAACGAATTGAAACTTTTGCGTTTCAGCGGCTCGATTCAATTTGCACTTTTTGCACAACGAGAAGTTATCATTTAGTTTTTATTGCCATTTTAAATTCGTAAAACCACCAGATGTGATAAATAAATATAAGTTTGATTTTAAATAGGAAGTTGTTGGCTATGTTAACAGTTAAAATCTTGCATGGGGCGACAACTTGCCATTGGATTTGCAAGTCAATTCTGTCTGTCTACCACGAGAACAGCTCCTCAAGAAGCGAGCATTTATAGGAGAAATAATATGTTAATAAAAAATGACAGAGAACCTTTTTTTTTAAATTTAAAAGAAGCATTTGTTTTGGCACATTTAGATACTAAACAAGGTCATCTTTCTTTTTGCAGCTTATAGTAAGAAAAATGTCCTCGTCTCCACCTTTTAAAATTCCGCTTTGTTTTTTACGCGTCATCCCATGGGTATAACTGAAGTGGCTTTCACCATCACTCGTGGAAAACAAATGACCTCTCACAACAGGATTATACAAAAATTCCCTTTTCCTGAGACATTCCAAAGGGAGAAATTCATATTAAATTCTCGTAACACTGGCAGTTTGGTATTCCGTTTCATTTAAGCTTCAACGCGGAAGTTGAATTCTTCTTGTGTAAGCTGTTGGGTGCAGAGCTAGGGAGGATTTCAGTCGTAGCTTCCGAATAATAGGTTGAATGACCGTTGGCTCGTTATGTAATCCTTGGCTATATGCATCAGTTTAAGATGCACGCCCTATCTTTGCTCATATAACATCTGGAAACAAAAATTGCTCAGACAGAAGTCCTTTACCTATTAAAATTTCGTTTAAATGAAGCACTAAATGATTTTTAGTTACAATTCCTAATCAGAATGAAATTTTGATAGCATAATATTCCTTTCCAGTCACAGGTATAAAAGTAACAGCACCCCAAATCCGAAGTTACTTTATAATTGAGATTTGAACAATTATTGATCAATTATACAATGAAGCACTGGTATAAAAGAATAAGGCAAACTATGCCGAATACGCCTTTTCGTCATTTCCATTTAGCTTTGAAAAAAAAAACTGTTAAATTTGAAATACACTCTTCAAAACTAATACTAAAGCTTCTTTTAAATTTAAAACAGAAGTTTCTGTGACATTTTCTATTCATATATTATGTATATTATAAATGCTCCTTTCTTGAGGAGCTGTTCCTGTAGTAGACAGACAGGACTGATTTGCCAAATCTAATGGCCAGTTCTCGCCCCATGCAAGATTTTAACAGATAATACAACCAACAACTTCTTATTTAAAATCAAACTTGTAATGAAGTAAACCATTTGTAACCATAAACTAATGAAACTAGTAACCATAAACTAATGAAGTAAACCAATTGTAACCATAAACTAATGAAACTAGTAACCATAAACTAATGAAGTAAACCATTTGCATCAACTCTACAAGTTGATGCAAATGGTTTATTTCATTCCTCTTCGAATTTTAGTTCAATAGAAAAATCCGCCTTATTAATACGAAGACCCAGTATTAAGCAAGGGACTTCTAATGAGAAGTTTGTAAGGTATTCCTGCCGCTTTCTTAGTGTGCCTTCTTGGTGTAATGGTCAACACACTCGGCGTGTAATCGAGAGGTCCGAGTTCCGAGCATTGCTCATTTTTCACGTCTTCTTTCAAAATAACCTAATGTCTCTAGAGTGACCCCCGAACTAAAAGAAGTGGTGGATGATGATTCTCCATCACCACGATTTGGTGATTGTGTCCCCTAATCCCGGGTCACCTTTTAAAAGGGGGCGTGTATAAGGTATTTCTATTGCTTTCTTATCATGCCTTTGTGTAATGGTCAGCACACTCAACACGTATTTGAGAGGTCCGAGGTTCGAGTCCCGACGAGGGCAATGCTCATTTTTCACGTCTCTCAACATCAAAAAATCCTAATATCTCTACAAGTTGAATAAGATTTAAATTCATGTGTAAGAATTTTCTATTAAATTAGAAATTCTAGAGTTCGAATCCCGAGTAAAGCTTAGTTGTTTGGTTGTTTGCGTGCATATTTTCATTTTTCCGGTGGATGTGATATCAGTCTGCCCTCTGTGATGCACTCTGAGGAACGAATGCTCTCGGTGATGAGACAGCTAAATAACCGACAGGATCAGCCTTATCCGAAAAATACATGAGTGCTTGTGCTTGTCTATTCGGATAAAGAATCTTCGTGATTTCTTTTAATATTCATGTTGTTATCAGTTGCTTAGTAACTTTTTAAATGTTTCTGATGTTCAACGGCCAGGAAATCAATACATAAATAAAAAAAGTGTTAAAAGTTAACAAATTTGAATGAGTTGGCTTTCCTTCCAAAACAAGAGAAAAGTCAGCAAAATCGTTTATATATTTTGTAGTTTTACAATGCCAAGACATTTTCTAAAATAATTTAATTTGTGTGGTTTATCACATTTCAGTTACAATAAGGAAACGCGTGAAATGGATTTTTAAATGAAAGAAATCCCCTTAGAGGTAACACTTTGAGACTTCATTAACATTAGACTTTATTCTTTAAAATTCATCTGTCTAAATTGATTCCCATTGGATGCTCTGAGGAAAGACAGAATAAGAGAATTCGAGTTTTGGCTTTCTCTCCTACATTGTTGAAATACGACAGAACGTGTATATTCTGTAAACTGAATGAATTTGTCTTAAATAAAAATAACTTAAAAATTGAAGCCCAGAGTGGCGTAAAAGGAAAAGCTATCTCTTTTATAGTAATGTGAAAAATAAATAATGTTATATAGACAATTTAATTGAGGTGTATGAAAAAATTGCTTAAAAAGCGAACTGACATGCTATTCAAACGGCAACTCAAAGAGGTTAAACTGTACGTATCTGCATATTTAGTTTACTTTCGTAGTTGACTTGTAGAATCTTTAAGTTATTTTGAAGCCGGAGACATGAAAAATGAACAACGCCTTTGCCGGGAAGCGAACCACGGACCTCTCGGTTACGCGTCGAGCGTGCTGACCACTACACCACGAAGGCATGCGAAGAAGTGAGTTATACCAAAAAGGCTTCTGAATATATAAATTACAGTAAATAAATAAATAAATATTTACTTAATAGTAATGTCTTTTAATATATAAAGGTATGTATCGTCTAGATTTGTGCAGTCTGTGCACAGAGTTATATAATTTGTACCGGTTATTCCCACACGTTTCTATGCTAGGAGATTTAAATACCTATGATATTCAGTTCTCTTACTGTCAGACAACATGTTCCGTTCTGCTTCGAACATCATCGCCCCTTCAGTCTAGATTCCCGCCTAATTAAGGAGCCGCGAATATCGAAATAACAGTCCTTCGGTCGGTCTTTTTGTGATTTACGGTGAGGAACATAAACGTCGTGGACAAATTTTGCTCGCTATTAATATAAAATGCCCCCAACAAGCTAATCGATGGAAAAGCGAACAGCGCCACCTGCCGTCGGCCAAGGCAATCTATCGATCCGACGGTTGAGAGGCAACATTTGTCCGCCTTGAATAAACATGGATGGCCCCCCGCTAAGTGTTTTTAGATGGACGCCTCTTCGAGTCATCCTCTTTTCTAATCATTCCCTTCATCCTCCACTCCCTATTCTCTTTCAGAGGATAGGGGGGATACAAGCCTTTTATTAGTGCCAAAAAAAGGGTAAAGACTTGTTTGCGGACAAAGAGGAAAATCGTGGCTTGAAATCTTAGTTGCAGGACTTTCGTTACAATATAAGCACTAACTGATCTCTTGATGCATTCAACTGCCACGTTACATTTCTTCTGGTTGTTTCGACTAATATAAAATTGTAAATTTCCACTAAGAGAAATATTTTTCTCTGCTAATCACACATTATTATTTATGTTTTTTCCACTGTGACAACTCCAAAAATTCGGAGATGAAATTCTACGCTTCGAAATGAAGGTAGAGGAGAAACATCAAGTTCAGAATTTCTCGACTAAATAACGGTACAGGAATGTTTGCCTAATCTTTCTACATGTTTTTATTGAAAAATAAAGCATAAGACATATGACTTTCATAAATATAAAACTGTCTTTAGTGTATAATTGCACACGATAATAAGTAACTCAATCAACCAAAATTAGCTTATTGAAGCAGTTGTGTTTAATTTATTGCATCAATTCTGTATTTTAAGTTTTTTATACCATCATGAATTATTTAAGTGCAATTTTTAGACTATATAAAGAAAGAAGTTAACAGCGTGATTTTACCTTTATTATTTACTTATTTATTTTAAGTTAGCAAATTGCTGGATACTTGGAATTTAATTTACACTGTGAAATATAGTCCTTTTCAGTCCAGCTATACTTAAGAGCCGTGTAATTATTCCGTTTTCCCAAGACTAAGTCATAATAAAATTTACAACCTTTGGCAATTTTTTGTTTTACTGTCTATTGATCATTATGAAATAAATACATTTTTTAACTTTGGACCTGGCCTACAAAACTCTGTAGTGGCACGTTTTGAAAATACAAACATAAGATTGTTTTAAACATAGTTTTAAGCAAATTTATAATGATACTTTAAAAATCTAGATGTAATTTCATTTTAAGTAAATGATCTGTTGTACATTAAACTGGTTGCTGTATCACGCAAATGCAAATATTAAAACTATTTTTTCACAGTTATGCACATATTTGTTGCAATACCGTGGGTATGCAGAAAACAGACTGTCTTTATTAGAGTTATATATAGACAGGCCATAATATTTTTAAAATACAGACATAAGACTACTTTAATCACAATTATACACAGTTTCCGAAGTAGATTTTATAATTCCACAAATAAAAAAAATAGCATGTTGGACTTATATAAATGATTTCTTAATCTTTAAAGTGGATATTTTAAACTCTGCAGCTCAGTCATTTAGAAGCAGTATGATTGTTTTTTAATCGTTAATGTGTATGTCTAAAAGGCTGATTTATTTGCCAGCTTTTTTTTTTGTGTGTGTATGAAGCATTTTTTTGTGTATGTAAGGCCATCCTATATTCGTGTTAATAAATTAAATTTCCAGAAACCAGTAAGGAAACTAATTATAATACACGTGTGCAACCAAATACTATTATTATATTAGATTTAGCATCTACGCTTTTAAACAAAGAAACCATCCGTCAGGATTTAGCAAAGCACATTCATTGTGGAGAATCTTCACTTTTGAACCTCTTCCCTTAATAGGCTGAATATTTCAACTTGAGGTTCAAATAGTCTCATTAACTGATTGCGGTAGCAATTCTAAGATATATTATAATACTTGCTTAGGAATCCGGAAGTACATGATATGTAACTTCAGACATTCATGGAGTTTGCTGAATAGTTACGGTCTATTTGGGTTTCCTCCTCCTTTCGCGTTCCTCCTCTTTGCTCCAAGTAGCAGCATCTCTTCTGTTCAGCAGTTTGCACTTCAAATTAATATGACTAATCACCTACTAAACCGCATAATACCAGCTGTGTGCTTTTCTAGCCTTTGCAAATTAAGCCTACCAGACATTATAGGCTTATTGGGCAATTATGCAACCAATCAGCGGGACTCTGAGTTTCGAATATTACCCGCTCTTC
>KK118018.1:255067-271567 GCA_000611955.2 Stegodyphus mimosarum | reverse complement strand
TAATAAAAAGAATTTAAAAGGATTTTAATAAATTTAATTTGAAAAAAACTACGAGAAACTGTTAAATTTAGAACATAACTAGATGGTAACTATTATTTTTCCAATTAAAACGTTTTTAGAAAGATTAAAATTGAGGCTATATTTTGAAATCCTTTAAAACTAGAAGTATTTTAATTATTCAAATTTCAATGCTTTAAATCGACTTATCAAGGGGATTAATAATTTGGAACATCAAAACCCGAAGAATTAAGAAATTCTGAACTTACATTTCGATTCACTTGACTCTTTGAACAAAAATTAAAAATAAATAAATACAAAATACAGTATAAATTTTCATGCTACAATAATTATACCTATACTCAAAGACATGAGTACCCCAACGCAAGTTCAATATCCGAAAAAATATAAATTAAATTGCAAAATTACAAAGCATTAAGCAAGCTAGTAATTAAAACAAAAATAGATAAGAAACATTCGTCGAGTAAATTACGTGGATATATATAATAATAATACAACTGCAAAATTAACTATAAAATATTTTAAAACTTATAATTATTTTTACGCAACATATTTCGCCCTTAAGTCAAACTACTAAAATATCTAATTTTGTTTCTAAATCAAAAATATATTTTAAATCTCATTCTAGATACATAAATACATTGAAAAACTCTAAAAGAGGAAAACATTAAAAGAAATTCTGCTATAGAATATAAAACCACGTATAACTTACTAGAATTGAGGAAGGAAACGATATATGTATGCATATATATATAACATATACTCTTTAAAATGATATGCAAAATTTCAGTCTTTTTATATTTGTAATTCTTTATTGCATTATTTTTATATTTTTAATTCTTTATTGCAAAACGAATTTTACTGCTTTAATTTCATTTAATAAACATTTTTAAGCATCTAAGCGAATAAGTAATTAAGTGAATCGGCTCGAAACTGTTTCTGACTGGCAACAAAACCCGAGTAGAAATTACATTTCTAAACACACACAGCAAAAAAGAGAAAACTAGAGCATTTATTCCAGTTCCCTTCGAGCTGATTTTCGTGCATCATCCATCTTCAGTGTCATGTTTTACACATTATAATTATTCAAAAAAACGTGAAGGGACATGATTGCATATTTAAAATATCCCCCTCCAAATTTGATTGTTTTAGCTTGGTACCCAGTTTTGAGAATGCAAATGGATTTTATTTGTGGGGAAGCAGGAAGCTAGCTACCAGACTGAGGATATCGCTTTTTTTTCCTCTTTAAATTCCATTTTAAGGTCAAGTGTGCCTGCGGCGTGACCCACTCGAACAGTCACTGCTCTCCAGAACTGTGTTTGGCAGGATTATCAAATGCAATTATCTACTCAACCAAGTTGAGGAATAGTTTCATGAGTGCTGTGTTTGTGTGATTCGAGTTCCAAGATTGAGCTCTTTGGATGATGACAAATTCTTTTAGAATCCATCCTATTCCCAGTATGCTGCATTCTAATTAATTTATAAATTTTTCTTTGAGTGTACAGATAACAGTTTTCAAAGTCTAAGCAATCCTATCAAGATACCTATTCACCTAACATTCTCCGCTTCTATTGAAATACCAACATGGGCCTAAAACGGAGAAAAGCGATTGAGGATGGAAATTATAATTTACTCGTCTTGAAATTTTAAAATTATATGCATGAATTTTAAAATCATCTACTGAAGATAGCATGTTACATCATTAGCAGTGCTTCCCAGCACGTTGGTGTCAATCATATCAATATAACTTCAGTAAATAGAAGATTGAAAAGAGTGGTCAGTTGCATTAATGGTAATGGGAAAATGTCAAATAATTTTTATTAACCAAATGTGCAACAATAACAAAATTTCTTGCAACTTTCAAATTCATTATTTAAATGCTAATTCAAACTTTTTTCTTTCAGTCCATCGTCTTAAAAACTAAAATTCTTTCATAATGAAATCCGAAATTTTGTGTATGTAAAAATTTGATGATGATAGTTTTATGTAATTTTTCCATTTTGAAAAAATATCTTGTTACTTAATACACAAACTAATCAAAGAAGTTATTCTCAGCTGAATGTATTAAAGTATTTTAATAATTTCATAAAAATTCTTCAATCTTCTGAAATATCTCCAGAATCTTTGTTGGGAAGCACTGGAAGGAAAAAAGAAGCGAAAGATCTGTTAGGATTGCATTGAAAGTTAAAAGATTGCTGTATAAATTTTATTGAATATTTACAAATTTTTAAATGCTCATCTATATGAAACTTTAATATAGTGTCATGTTCACAGTGTTACATGTATCACTAATGAATCTTACTTATTATTATTCTATTTTAAGGACATTTAATATAGTCGTTTTTGTCAATATTCAGATTTCAATTTTTATTTTCTGTGCTTTTAATAATAATGTAAAACATTCTCTTGAGATAACAGACTTCAAATCTCTTATTTAATTTTTTCCGTGTTTTGGTTTTATAAGGTATTAGAAAAATTCCTTAAACACTTTTCATCGTCATTTGGTGGAGAAATGTGTTTTCTAGAGTGTAGCAATTTCCAGGTATTTAAATTTCAGTTTCCCAGTTTTTCACTGAACTAAAATTTGAATTAAATTTTTCAGATGAAAATTACCATTAAAATTTATGCAACATTTTAAGTACGTAAGAAAGGAGAATAATACGAAAGGACATTTCTAATACCTGAAGATTATTCCTGTTTTTAATTTCTTTAATTAATTTTCAAGACTCCAGATACCCAGAATTGTATTTGCTGTTCTTCTAGTATAAGACATATTAAATAATTGTTTTAACTGTATTTGCTTTTCTAGGCCATATAAAATTCAGGTGTTATTATTTAAGTGTTTAAAATTAATTTCCTTAATCTAAATATAAAAGATAATAAGTGTATATTTTAAATTTTCTTTAATTTATCCCTGACGACGCCTTCCAGGCGTCCAGGCTATCGATCCATTTATGACAGCCCCCATAAAACCTTTTTTTAGGTTTTTTGAGGAGAGGTGATTTTTATGTAAAATCAAACACACGCGTGAGGAACACATATTAGTTAGCATTATTAACTATATAATTACAAGATTATAAAAGACGACTAACACCGTCATATTTCTTGTTGTCAGCCGAGAACATTTCAGCGTCACCTACCTCCCTAAGTATTGTGTCATGCAATAAAATCAATTCTTTAAATTATTTTATTTTTCAAAATTAATATGAACATAGTTCTTTTTTAAAAGAAGAGGATGAGGGCGGTTTCTGGAATTCCAACTCAGAGTTTCTGAATTCACGTTGACATTGGCTCCCACTTATTGTCCGTTCCTCATATATTGCATTAAAGCATAAATAATTATTTAATATGTGTCATAAAGAAAAATATGCCAGGTATGCTAATTTGTTCCTTCCAATTAGCTTTGAAAAATAACTGCTAAAATTTAACTGTAATCATCAAAACTTTAACAACTCATTATTTTTGGGATGATTACATGAAAGTTAACTATTTTTGGCCCATCTTCTAGTTGGAAATCTGATTCGGGTTACTACGCAAATCTGACTGCAATGTTTGTGAAGTAAGAAATTATCTCTGTTAGAAACTTAATTTTATACCAGCAGTCATTAAAGTAGCATTTTTATAATACACAGTTCAGAGGATTATGAGCTCGTTTCTAAATGTCACCGTCAACTTCAAGATTCTGAAATATTCGTCCATTCATGGTGCTTTTAAATTGCATTCAAATCATTGGCGAGAAAAATTGACAAATCCTCCTGCTGATATTAAATGACATATCAAATCTGTGTTAATCCACATTATGAATACAGAGGTAATCTTTGACACATGAATAGGCTTATAACCAATTAATACCGTCTTTATTTGTAACACAACATTTGAAGAGATATTATAAATACATCTGTTTCCCCGACTCCTGAAATAATCTGTATTATTCTGTGGTCCGTGGTCACTTTTAATCATCAAATTTCTTCTATAAAACGTGTATTTTGTTTCCTATCGTGAATTATTAAAATTAACTTTACATAAATAACTAAACGAAAATTATCATGCTCTATTAAATCTTAAACTGATACTTAATTACTAATCTTTCTCGTAGGTATTGCTTTCACTTTTAGAAATTTTCAGCCTCTTGTTTTTTTAAACGCTTCCTTACTATCCTTACGTTTTTTTCGATGTTATTTTAAACATTTTGTTAATTCCGATATTTTTTGTACAGGCCAAAGATTCAGGCTATCTCTTCACAATCCGCGCGCAAATTTGTCAGCATAATTTACCCGTTTATTTCAACAGTGGTTTAAGTCCAGCAGTGGTAAAATTGGTAGTTGGTCGTTTCCCTTAGGACATGCAATAGGACTTACTATTTTATCCTACGGAAAGAAACGGAATAAATTGCTGACATCCTGTGGTTATTAAGTAACTTACATGGCTCTCTTCATGGGCTTTTCCATTTAATCTAAAGTTTATTTACCTTCTACTGTAGATTTATTCCCAGGTTTAACTCTATGCATTCATTTATCTTATTGTAGATACTCCTAAACGGATCTTTCTCGTAATTATCCCCTCTTACATTATTTTTCTAGTTGTTTCCAATGCTATACTTCCACATATACAGTTTTGCCTATACTTTTGTCTTGCGACTTTCTCCTATGATCAGCAAACTTGGCAAAGCAATAAAACCTATGCCAGTTTTTAAATGTTCGAAATATTTTATACATTAAATTTTAGTTTGATAGATTCTTTTAAAATCTGGGAAAGGAAGTTTCAAATAGTAATCTTAATATTTTAGTCTTATGTAACGTACGCTAGGTTTGAAAACTCTTCACTTTAACACAGTCTTCCCCTCTGCAGCTATATCGGAGCTACAGCAAAGCTTGAATTCCGTATTAAAACTATTCTTTTATTAGTTTGAGTTGCAAACGCTAGTTTACAATGGCCACTCATAAACGTTCTGAATCAAACGCAAACAACCGCATTACTACTTTTTTATTCACTCATACACGTTTTTATGGCTTCTTATCTTCATATCCATCACACTATTCTCATTTCCAATACTGAATATTTTTAATGAAGCTTGTACGCACTGCCACCTAAGCTCAAAAGTATAACGTATCTATAACACAAACCTTTATTTCGTGATACTCCCTCGTTCTATTACGGCTACATTAGGACTTCTTTTGGTACATGACTTTATCTTTTGTAAAAATTACATTTTATCTTCTAAAAATATATCTCAGTAAATTCCTGCAATGGTAACGATTTTCACATTACCTAAGAATTTATTTCCTATTTACACTGAGGGTTCGTTGAAAAGTTTCTAAAAATTTCGAAATGAGGCAAAAATTTCAGTAGTATATATGTCTTGTTAATGTTTTTCTACATTTGTCAACGATCACTTTCCAGTAGAAACATATAGGAGATCTTTATTGTTCTACAATCAATTTATTATTATATTTTCAATTTATTTTTGAAGATAATGGAATGCTACCTAAAGGAATACAAAAATTTAATAACGTTGTTTTATTCTGTAAGATCAGCGATGTCAAATTTTCTTGCCATTAAACTGCATTTCTATGAAAACACTTTTTATTCAAAATCAAGTCTGTAATATTTTTTTTTAAATTCGAAGATCATTCTATAGATTTAAAAAAAATTAAACTATATTCAGCATTCAGATGTATTTTATAAATCTTGTCTCAGACACTTTATATCAACTTTGTCGTATATTTCACATTCATTAGAAACAAACGTCATAATCACTGAGATCCATTATGCTTGTGTCTTAGCTGATCTGTATGTAACTAATAAAGAATAAGTCAACAGTGGAAAATCGTACACTAAAAATTGGCACAAATTAGCATGTTCAAACAACTAAAATACAGTTTTAGGTTAAACTATTAATTAACCGAAACATTAGGTCATAAATTTGTTTAATATAAATAACAAAACTTCTACAGGCTGTGTAAGTTTTATTAATATATATTAAGTTCTTACGGCTGCATGCTTTTTTTAATTGTGTAAGTGATATACGTGGAAATACAACATCTCCACAGCAAAATTTGTTCACTAATATTCACTCCAATATTATTTAGTTACATGACTTACAAATATAATTTACCTTTCTCTACTTCAAAATTTTGAAGCAATCTTCGCACACTGTGAACATGACTCTGGCTTGAACTATGTATTACATTTGTTTCCGTTTGTAATTTCTATTATATAAGTAGAATGGAAGAAGTTTGTCATATTTGTCACTATATATTTCTCATATGAACCTGTGCTTTGTCATTTGTTAATTAGTTAAAAGTTTATCAATCGGGTTTTAACCCTATGTCAGAAGTTAAGGCTAAATTGAGGCTATATTCACATTTTTAAATTTTTCATACTGCCTTAGATTCTAAATTAATTAGGACTTAATTTTAATGTTTTCTAACATTACTTTTGCACTCTTAATTATGCATTTACGTTTTCAGGTAAACTAAACTAATAAATGTGGGAATAAATATAATAAAAATTAATCTATTAAATGGTGACAGAATTAAATTCGAATCTTATGTAAGTGAAGTAAATTCGATGATTTCATTCGGTAAATGATGAAATATATTTATAGAAATTCAGAATTCTGAAACGGTTTACTGAAGGAGTTTCATTACAAAGACCAGCAAGTTATATAACTTAATGCACATGATAATGAGTTTCAAATGTGTATTTATTCGGTACTGGACGTATAAAATAACATACAGCGACAGAAAGTTTTTAAATATTTCATAGCATTACCTAAAATATTTTTTGCATTACTCAAAAAATTAACTAAATGGCTAGAGTTAGTTAGATTTTTAAGAGATAATTTATAAAAATTGATTCGTATGAGATTTCCTTTATTACAGTTTTTCGTGGTAAATAAGAATTTTGCCTTTATAACATTTATTTAAATTTAAATGTAAGTTTATATACAATGAAAAATTGCAGTGCTAAATTTAATTCATTTTGAAAGAAATTTATGAAATCATTATTGCAAGCGATGACAAACTGATTAAAGATATAAATTAATAAATGTACTATAATAACTTAACGAGGTACACTGCGAGCAGATTTATTTGTCAAAACATTCAGTTACTGATAATGGAAACGTGAATTCCTAGATGAGGTTAACAGTTTTAAGCTTATCCAATTTTCTTTTCAAAAATTTTAAAATTTTTGTCATGAAGTATGTAATATTTATAATTATTAATAATTATAAAATTTACATTTATAAAATTTAAATTTTTAAATTTATTCTCATAATATTTTATTGGCATATGTCCCTAATACATTAGTAAAATCACAATAAAATGGAACAGTTTTTATTTAACTTTACGTTTCTCGTAGGGCTCTTCATCCTGCATAAAATTAAATTTTATCAAATTTAAAATTTGCTCACGTTTATTAGTAAGCAGTAATTTTCCTTCTCTTCTTTGAAATTATTAAATGCATCATAAATTCAAAGAAATATGAAACTGTAATATAAATATTAAGAAATTAAAATTCATCGTCTGTTGTAATTATCAAGTAAAGACCCAATTACAAATACCATAAACTAGAGAGACACCGTGCACAAGAAATTCTAAACTTTCATCGACATCGCAATAATTAATTGCATAGAAACTTCTTTCTTTCGTAAAAGTAATTGCAGGTATCTCTAGACATAAGTGACAATTCGGGCACATCATTTTCATAAATTTTGCTGGAGTTCCTTTTAATTCTGCTTAAGTGCTTACAAATACGCAAACTGAATTATTAGATTCTACCCCAATATCTCACAAAATTAATTCGATGAAAAAAATTTAAATCTATTTAATAAGACGTGTAAGAATAGTTTTTAATTTAAAGCAAGTGTAACTTTTGTAAGTAATAAAATTTAGTGAAACTAAATATAATTTTATTCGTGAAGGTATATTCGTTTTTCAAGTGATCCATAAAATAATTAAATAGACTAATAAATTTTACAATATTTATCTTTTCTTAGCTGGGAAATTTAATTAATGTCAAAACATTTTGTTTTGTAAAATGTTTTAAGAGTTTCTGGTTGTAAACTAAGTATAGTTCATTTTATTTAACAAGGATATTTAAGCAGATCTTATTTGTAATTTGTAACTCCTTTTTAGAATTCACACACTTATACTGATATTAAACCATGTGTTGTGTGAAGCATGAAAATGTATCGATTAAAAATTAACTAATTCTGTTGCTAGTGAAGAACTAGCGTTGTATAAATATTGATGTTAATCACTATATAAACATTTTAAAAATGTTTCTTAGAATAACATAAACTCTGCATCGTTTCAAAAATGGGGGAAAGTCATTTGGTAAATTATTACATAATTAAATCACTTCCATTTAAGGTGTTAAATTCACATCATAATATTTAAGCGAATTTGCATATTGGAATGAAACTGACAGTTTTAATTGGTTTCTGTATCAACAAAGATGCCATCATTTTATTAATTATTTAGTGGTTAATTTGGTATTTTTCAATCACCATGAAAATAAAATTGTTTGGGGTGTTTTATTTACGGTTCAGGGCTCCTGAAGCCCGAAGAGGTTTTTGATTATAGCAGGACAAAGCGGCGATGTCAGCCTGCATTGTACAAATATTTATAATCAATCAAAACGTGGATTTGATTCGAATCTTGTAAAATTGTAAAATAATGAAGAAATAAATTTTCAATAATTAAGACTGCTCTTTGTTTATTACATGTATTTGTAGTCTTAAATTGCTATTATTCCTCTTTAATAACAAAAACGTTCAGCAAAGAAAGCAATACAAGGTAAAACATCTTATAAGTTACATAATACATACAAAAAACATGCCACTTCACTAAATGAAAATGGCAAAATTCCTTATGAAAAAAGCAAATGCTCATCTTTCTTTTGCTCTTTTATAATGTGTAGAAAGACGAGTAGCTTTTCCATGATGAATGAGGAGACTATTTTTCGACGGGAAAGTTTTTCTTTACAGATGCAGACAAAAAGTCAGGAATATTTTTTATAAGATCTGCATATGAATTTAGAACGTCAGTGAGAATCAGTTTTATTGATATCCCCTTTGGTTTCGAAATTTTTCAGACTACGCTAATATTTATGAAAATTATTGTAATGAAGAGCATTATATTTTTAAATATAGAAAGCTGATACGTACACTTAAGTTACAATATTTTAGATACATTTTACTTACAATATTACAATATTTTAAATATATACGTCAAAAAAAGCATATATTTAAAAAATTAATTGACAAGCAACTATCTTTCAGAAGCTGTATAATTGTGAATTAATGGACGTATTAAATATTGATTATTACATTTCACGTTTTATTCTAGTTACAATTCAGTTTTTGAGACTTATATAAGTTTATTTAAAATTTATTTTAATAACGAATTTTATATTATTTTTATGTTTTATATTATGCATGATTTGTTTTTATTGTAACTGTACGTTTGCTTTACGTTTAATTTCACGTTTTCTAATTTTTTATAATTTTAATAACTGATAATTTTTCATGCTTGCACAGAAGATTGCTTATTATTTCATTATTATTATTTAGTCAATGATTTATTGTTTAGTTATTATATACATATACATATGTATGTTTATTTTGCATTAAAATACATTATGCTTCTATTCTCTGTTTGGTTTGTTTATAATATCTGGTAATTCCAAAAAATTGGATTAAGACATTTTCTTTTGATACTGTTTCCTCGAACAGCGAGAATGTGATTACTCCGTAACATATTACAAAAATTCAATGGCAAGTATCTGAAGATATTTTTGGAGTCGGGATATATTTTACAATATGGAACTTCTTATCAAAATTGGGTTAAGAACTGCGAAGTATGAAATAGCAATAGAGAACTATGCTCATAGCAACAATCTTCAAACTTATAACACAAACAATTGTGCTTACAATTCCAATCTATTTCCTTTCTCACTTTGAGAAAAGTAAAATAATGAACGTGCTTGATTTCATTTTATGTAACAATTCCATAGAATATTTGATTACATTGTAACGAAAAATTTAACGAAGAGTAAAATTCTATAGAATTGTATAGCAATTTCATATTGAACTTGAAACCTATTATAAAGCAAGAGAAGTATCAGTTTTGTTTATTATCGTATTCTGAGACAAAGAAAACATCAATCATCAGTCATTTTTGTTGAAATTTACGTTCATCAATAACAAACAGTGCCACAATACGTTTCCTGCGTTACCATACATTTAAAGGGGATCATTTAATTTTTTTCTTGCACAGGTTGCATCATTATTATAATATTCCTTATTATAATCAGTAAATGTTAAATGGTACCTCAGCGAAAATAAATAGTTTATTCACAAGTGTTTAAAAAATTAAGAAAGAAAGGGCGAAAGTAATATAAGAGAATAATGGGCAGTTAGAAACAAATAAAAGACCAACCAAGAGATCACGTAGGTTTTGGAACGGTAGGGCATTCATCTAGAAGTAGTCTGACGCATAGTAAACGTGAGTGAAAATTATAAAGCGGGAGAAAGCTGTAAGCTCTTATTGCAACTGGACTTGGTACAATGCTCAGAGATTTAAACGGTACGCAACAGCTATCGCAGTTGATATGTCTAAGAAATAATTCCATAGACAATAGGTATAGGGAAAATTGAGCTGGAATACCAGAATTTCACCATTGGTAGTACAGATGTAGTTTCCCAATACTATGATTGCAGCTCCACACCGATTTTGATGAAGACACCCGCTAGCGTATCCGAGGGCTCCCACCTTTCTTCCCTACCAGCAAACTATACCATCTCCAAGTTTCGAACTCAGACCCAACGATATAGTGACCAGCATCGCTTACTGATCTGTGCTGCTCTGTAACAACATCGGAACAACTTTACTCAAAACGGTAAAATTTGGAACTTGGAACAAGATAGAAGTGCGACTCATGTGGTCAAAGTATGAATGCGTTTAGCATTGTTCTTGAGCGTGTGAAGGATTTCAGATGATAGAAAAGCTCTCCAAAAATTTAGTAACAGTTATCAACGGCGGCAGAGGACTGGTATTGTGATTTACGGACAAGGAAGTAGGATACCTGATATCGCATTCGACCTTTCCCTGAAAGTGTAGCTACGGAGTGCCAATACTTATGTGTACCACTGACGACTACTTTTCGCGGACTGCGTTTCCTGAGGTGTGGAGGGAAAGTCTCACTAGCGTAAATAGTACCATAAGCAACATCTTGGAGCATCTAAGCAACTGCTTAGAACAGAAATCAATCTCCACTATTCTATAACTCCAATATCGTAGGAGAAACCATGTTCAGTATCCACAAGGAGGCTGAAGTTTTCAAACCTTATCTGTACACTACTCACTGCTATTATACCAACGTTCTCGTTTCATCAAGTACACTGCGCAAAATAAATTAATATGAAATTACAAAATATGAAATCGATAATAAAACAAACTCCAAATTTCAAATTGGGCTTCCAGATGCCCATATTCGCAGCAGGATTACGTCGTTCAAAATTGGATGGCAGTAGGTGCCGTTGTTTTATAACAATGCGAAAAACATACATACATTTATACAGATTCTTCATTCTTTAATTTCTTCAAATATAATTCAGGGATCTAAGATTTGGTGGCAACAATTTGAAAAGTGAAACGGATATTCAGAGTGATTCGACACGAAATCGCAAAATGAAAACAATAGTCTTTCAGGGACAAAGCCCCTTTGGACTAAAAATCTGAAAGGTTTCATATTTCAAATTACGGCTAAAGGGTCGTTTTTTTAACGTTTTGTGTGTTATCGTTATTTATTAAACATCATATTCTACGTACTCAAACCATAACATTCAGTTCAACAGCAGTATCTCAAAATATTTAAAATAAGAATATCTTTATAATTTCCGATACACAGTCTCGTGGGCTAGAGATAAAAATGTTTTTTTTTTCGTACAGTGTTCTCATTGCTCGCGTTGAAATCCTTGAGTTCATTAATAAAAAATTCGTTGAAGTGTTACAAAATATGAAATCGATAATAAAACAAATTTCAAATTCCATATTAGGGCTTCCACATGCCCATATTCTATGGAAGATCAGGGTATTCAAATTTTGATGGCTCTAGATACCGTCATTTTATCACAATACATACATACATTCATGCAGATTCTTCATTATTTAATTCCTTTAAATATAATACAGGATTCTAGAAAATGGGTAGCAGCGATCTGAAAAGGGATTCGCCGTCTATGTAAAATGCCAAAACGAAATTAATAGTCCTTCAGGGCAAATTGCCCCTTTAGAATAAAACAAAAATGGGACAGTTCGTTATATTTCGTTCTACTGCGCTGATTGAGAAAATTGAAATTTCGTTTTTGATTTCGAAAGCGCGACTTAGGATATATATTAGATTTATATATAGCATTGTTCTAAATTAGGTATTTTTACACGAAATCGGAGCTTTTTCTGAAATGACATGCCATGTTTTTTCATATTTCGATTCTACTACACAAATTATGCCTAAAGATTAAATTTTGTAATTTTTGCTGAGAAATTTATGAAGAAATTTAAAAATTTATTTTATCACAATTTTTTTCAGATCGCACCAATAATAGTTGACGAACTTCTTAATATATGGCAACCTATTTTCCTTTCCATTTTTACATTGCGCATAAACGAAAAAAGTCACATCGTTCCTACACATCGTTTTAAATAATTTTAACAAAGTGCCTAAACCACATTTGATGATGTTATCGCTTTCAACAAATATGGCAAATTTCAAAATTCGCCGTTCTATAAATTCACGTATATCTTCTGAAAATTTGAATAAAAAAACTCTAATTTTTTGCCTGTATGCTTAGAAATATATCAACTTTAACATGATGGTAAAAATTGTATAGATTATGATTCAAAATATATTTCGAAAAAATTATAAAAATTATTTAAAACATACAAATTTTAAAAATAAATCATACAAAATAGGCGAATTTTATTTGGAGTTAACCTAAATGTCGAAATGTAAAAGGAAAAATCAAATAAGTTTAATAAAAAAGGAGAGGTTAATATATCAAATTCAATTACCATTTAGAAGCTAAAATTTTAAGCTATTTTTTCAAAAACTTCTCGTGCGAGTTTTATAAAATTTCGCAGTTTGGCATAATTTGAGTCTTAGAATCGAAATATGGAGAAACATTGTTATGTTATTTCAGAAAAGTCCGATTTTGTGTCAAAATACCTGTATTAGTACGCTCTTATATATATCTAACACATATCATAAGTCACGCTTACGAGATTTGAAAATGGCTTGTTGAATTTCGTTAATCCGCCCAGTAGAACAGGAGATACAGAACTTCGTGAGTTTCTTTTGATGGACGCTATATAGTATCAGGCTATAATTGTTGTGATACTGCTTAAAAGTGAAGATATTCGCCTGCACGGTTCACAGACGTAAATCTAATTGAATGTGATACATCCTCGAGAGATGTCTAACAAAAACTGGCTAGCTACCAGCAATGGTTTTGATCTGTGCAGCAAGCGGATAGGGCTATGATGACTGAACAGTTTATCAATGACTTCGGTTTCGTAATGAATGGAAAGTCCTTATCCTGCATCCAATCAAGGGCAATCATATCTTCTCCGGATGATTGCATTTTTCATATCTACCACTCATCTCAAGAGCGCTTCTGCCTTTTTTTCAGCTCTGTTTATGGGTTACGCATCTCTGCATTGTTTGGATTCCTTTCTTACTTACTGCTATTCACTATTACCATAACGTCTCCACGTTCGCTTGGCACCTAATGGAATACTTGTATCTAATATTACGCGTGAAAGTGTGATCAGACCTTGATTTCTGGGCACGTTTCTGTGATCCTCAGATTACCATAGTAATGTATCGCCAAAAACAATTCGTACCATTTCATTTAAAAAATATGAATTCTTATTCACGAGCAAAACTGAAAGAGCTATTTTTATACAACAGTGATTTATTGTTCATATTCAATGAAACAGTAAGTAATGATATCCAAGTATAGACATTCTTTTTTTTTAAATTACATGATTTATAGTTAAGAACAGAGCTTTAGTTCAATTACTATACACAGAATGGAATGCAACAAGTGCAAGATTTAGGATATCTAGTTAAGAAGATTTTATGACTGTTGATGAAAGCCAAACACACAAGACTGATCTTTAAATTTCTTTTAAAATGTTATTCAACTTAGAATGCATTTCGAATTAGAATTCACGACATAAATTCATTTTACAGTCAATTTAAACAACTTCGTAAAGCAACCAGCCAGATAATAATAAAATTTGTTGCATAATTTATTGTGTAAGAATAACGAATGCTGATCAACCAGTGCAGCGTTTAGCGTCGCTGACTGCCCGGTTTCTAATCCCGAAGAAGGTATGGATGTTTGTAAATGTATAGTGTCGGTGAGGCATGGCGGCACTGTAAATATGCGGCTAGCCGAAAGTCGTCTCGTGTGGTTTGTTGGAAGTGGAGAGGGGTGGGAGACCCTTGAACCCATTCCCCGGGGGGTCTCCATCAAAACTGGAGGGCGGAACTGAGCTAAATCGCGCTGCCACCTGAATGCTGCTCAAGGCTGTTGTCAACAACTGGCCTATTCTAGCGTTTCTTGCCATGAGGACTTTTGTGGGCTTGGGCTGACTGCTGCAGACAAGCGAGCATAAGCAAAAAAATAACACAACAGAATAATCAATTATTTCAGAATTTGTGAAAAGAAACGAAAAAAGGAACAAAAAGTTATTTTGCATTGGATTTTGCTTGCATTAAGAAAAATTCAACACAATATTGTAACCCATCACATTTAAAGCTCATACATAGCTAGCTGTTAAAGACCTTTGACGGTCGTTAACAGCTAGCTATGTGTTATGGTGTCGGAATGTGTTGTCTGGGCAGTTGTTTGCATATGTTTGCTACATATAATTTACTTTTCAACTAGACTCCCTTAAAAAATTATCTGAAAAAGTCAAGCCTTTCCTAGACTGGTAACCGAGAACTTAGAACAAGATATATCCTTATGTGATTTACTATAAGATAATAAAACGGAAAAGAATATTAACTGAATTTCTAAGGTATTTATGAATGCACCGAGAACAAGTTTACAGTTTACAAACAAAACTAATTCTGAGGTTCAAGATTAGGTAACAAATAAATATGCATTTATTGGTTTAAGCAATACAAAAGTGAAAAATACAGTATTTGGGTATTACGGTTAAAATTCTCTGGGAAGCAAATTACACCAATTTTTTTCAAGCTTATTTCAGTATTTAGAAGAATGTTTGATGATACTTCTTAACATTTCTTCTACAAAATTTTGTTGAATGAATGCAACCTTTTTATATGATTATTTAAACTAATTAAGGTTTAACTGCCTAAAAAGATTGATGTCTTCTTGGAAAATGGTCTTGAAAAATGATTGGCTCAGATTAACAAAGCACATCAGGGAAACAGCAAAAACTCACTTTAGTTGAATTCATTTAGATTGCATTTAAAAAAAGTAAAACCATCAGAGCACGTTGTTCCACAACTAGCCCTTCACAGTTTCACCTTTCCACCTTCAAACCTCCGCTGAAGAGAAAAGTAAAGAAAATTACTGGTTTGGCTTAGTTTAGTTTGATTGTGGCAAAACACTCGGAGGCTATCATTCTAAGTCAAGAGACCCCTTCGTAAAGGACTTTCTAGGGTAAATCACTTCGTATACACGTTGCACATGAGAAAAACCACCGAAAACGACAATGCAGCCAGCCCGTCGGGCGGGATTCCAGTTTCGGACCGAGCTACCAGAGTTCAACGACTGCAGGTGGGCCTGTAAGGCAAATGATAAATGTCTAAATAAATGGATGTGATGCAATATATAAACGTGTTCTCATATTCCAAGCATATTATTAAAAATACGGTTTTATAACTGATAATTTACAACTTATCCCAAAGACATATGAAAGCGTGGCACTGCATTTAGGTTTCCTAATTCAAATTGATGACCTCAACGGAAATATAACATAGAAATTTACAAAGCTGATTTCGTTAATAATTTGAAGATTAAAAAAAACTTACTGTTAAGGAATATTTCAGAATGAAGTTAAGTACAACTGTCAAAGAATTTAATGTAAAACGTACGACACAGAAGTTTTTGCAATTATTGGAGTCTACTTCTACGATCAGGTCCGATTATCTACTCGAAGCAATACAATGTTTGGCCCTACGTAGTGTCTTAGACTAAGGGACAGTGGGAGATAAACTTTTGCACGTGTTTATGAGGGAAAAAAAGCTCTATTAAGTAATTTGAAATGATTTCCAGTCCTCCTAAGAGCTAGGATCCTAGACCTAAACGTTATTTGCTATTAGACGGTATTCGGGTCCCAGTTAGACAATAATTCTCTTATTCCTTCTGTTATCTTCAACATCCACTCATCTTCAGGATTTTAGCATCAGAAGAAGACTGATATATATATATAT
>KK118018.1:235531-254896 GCA_000611955.2 Stegodyphus mimosarum | reverse complement strand
TTTGTGTAAAAAACCATATAATATTCGCATGCTTGTATGTCTTTACTCTTGAACTTAAACTCTGATTAGCTATAAATTTTAAGATATTGATTAAAAAATTAAGAAATTTAAATAATGCATGATATATGTAATTCATACGAGAATAAATACAATTTGTAAATCATCTAACACATTAATTAGTTTAGCGAAAACAGCAATAAAAAACATCCACGGAGACGATTCTTTTAATGTTTGTCAACGATCGGTCCAGTTTTTTCATATTATAATGCAAATAACAGTGTAGAAAAACGAGGCATTGTAACAGCCTTACGCATAAAACTATTCTCGAATGTTGCCTATGAATAAAAAATCTGAATTGCTAATTCCTGGCAGCATAAAACTTTCACAGAAAATTGGAAATCTAGTTACTTCCCTGATGACGAAATATTTATAAATCCTCTTTTTGCACTCTCTCAGCTTATTGAAATTAAAATAACTAGTTCATCAAAGCTATCAAGTCATAAGCTCTTGAGACTTAACATGCGACCCATGTTGTTTTTGACATATAATAGTCTTAACCGATCTCTTATAGCTTCATTCGCGAAGAAATCAGAGCATTCTATCCAGATGACGCTGAATATCTTCCTGACACTATCCAGATGATATAGCCCATCTCCCGTATCATAAGATTAGATCCTTCGGCAAATTAATCTCCAAGACAGTACAGTGAGATGATGAAAATCCAATTAACTCACCGATGATAGACTACCAAAATAGCGTATTCCTAATGCTGAAGCACTGTATGTTATCGCAGTGCTAATTTAGATAGCTTAAAATGAATGGTGAGGAGTGATTTAAAGCAAATCAAAGATTTTCTTCACCGCAGCGTCTAAGTGGTTAGCTGAAGAAGTTTCTAGATATTTTACTACGAGTATTTGTAAGTGGAAAACATAATTGAGTCATTTTCTGTTCAAGTAGAATCCAACGTAAATGCTCAAATAACAGTACTGCGTCATTTAAATCTGTTTGAATAAAATTTTTTTGCAAGAAACTCTTCACTAGAATTAAAATGAGAGATTTCAGCGCATTATGATTCTTGGTAAACATACAGATACCAATTCGTAAAACATTTTGCAAATTCTATCCACTTCAAAACAGCATCATTAACTATTAGTTATTAAAGCCATTTTTCCAATAGTGCTGCTCCTTAAGATCGCTAAGCAGCGGCGAACGTTTGCTAAATTGTATTTGGGTCAATAAGTGTCAGATTTTTCAAGCTTTTCTTTTTTTATCATTTCTTCCTTTCTTTATACGAACGTTCAGTTGATTAATATAATGGATCTCACAATATTTTTTTTCTTTTTAATTTTATTTACTAAACAACAACTCTATACAAAAGCTTACCATTTACATCCACACTGACTTTCCAATTATCTTGTAGATACAATAGAATTTTTTTATTCTGAGAGACGCGAAAAATGAGAATGATCCCGCCTCGACCAGAACCTCAGAGCTCTCGAATACGCGCGAAGTGGGCTTCCCAGAAGGCATGCTAAGAAGATGGGAGAAATACCTCCTTTTAAAGGGGGACTGGGGATTAGGGGACCCAATCGCCAAATCCTAGTGGTGAAGAATCATCATCCATGACATTTTTTAGTTTAGGCGTCACTGTAGAGTCATTTTAAAGTCTTTCGAAACAAGGAAATCGAAGAGATGAGCAATGCCCTCACTAGGACGCGAACCTCGGACCTCTCGAATACGCGCTGAGTGGGCTGACCATTATACCACAAAGCATGATAAGAAAGCGGGAGAAATACCTTATACACTTACCCCGTCACCTCACAACTTTTGCCTGTAGATAAATCTGTGCATATTTATTTCTATTTATACTTCACCTTTAACTGCAATGTATGGTATTGTATTGTAATGTCATTGCCACCAGCAACTGTATCTCCCGACCATGCTCTGTACCACAAGTTATGTATGCCCTGATGATAACTTTTCAACTAACACTGATGGGTGGCGTAAGTGCGCCCCGTGGAGGTGTTCTTCTCAAGACGGTTAGTGTGAAGGAGTGACACCAGTTCTGCCAATGGCGATGTGTTGGTGCTTTCCACACTTAGTCCTGTCCTGTCCTGTCCTGCCTGTAGATAAATCCGGCAGACTGATATCCGTGCAAATTATATTATAATTTTCTGTGACTGTAAATAAGTCTGTAATTACATAAGATCCAGCCTAAAAATGATTTTCTGAGCACATGGAAGTTTAATTACGTTTCAGCATGAAAAGCCATTATATTGGTATGACTAAAGATGCTATTTCCTGTAAAAGACACCAGAGGAAGACGCTATTGCAACCCCCCCTAAAAATAGGAAGAGAGAAAGCACAAATGTTCCAGAGTTCCTCAGAAATTTAACGCCAGTCTATTTACGTCATGGGCCAATGTGATGATGCCTTGACTAACCACATCATTATTCTGTCGAACCCGATATTCTGTTTGAACCATGTCGAACCCGATAACCAAATTTCAGTTCATTCTTGCCCTTGAAGTAATTGGCATTTTCGTATTATCATACACTGGAGAACAGTTTATCCATTATATATTTCTATTACTCATCGCATTATTTACTTTACTTTTAGTCTGATTGTGAATACTTTTAAATATTCCTGCAGACGCAATTATGAAATAAAATATAGATAAACTTTTAAGTGAACCTTATTCTTTGATGTTTGCTCATCACAGATTTTTATTTTGCAATGTTCAGAATTCCGTTCTCTTTCTTACATTTATAATTATACATCTGCTCATGACAGGTTTACGTGAGCGCCGTTTTCAGCTTTGTTGGGTTTGAATCGAAATGTATTTTCCGCCATTTGCGGTTGGATTTATGGCAAGCATTAGTTACAAGCAAGATAAAAATAACGTCATTCTCAGAAAAAGATTATTCTGCACTCCTATTCTAGAATATTTCTCCTATTTTTCACATTTTGTCAAAATCTAAAAAGCGCACTGAAATTGTGTGGCAATCTTACACATTGAAAAATATCTGTTTCAATGTTTGCTTATACTATATTTCTTATACTTTTATTATCAGTTTTAATTTGTAACTAAAACAGCAAGGAAATATAAACTAGAGGGAAGCAGAAGGAAAAATATTCGAAATCTAGTAGAAATTTCGATTACATAGGGAAAAAAGAATCTATTCATTCACATTTTATCTTTTTCTAATTGCTTTTGTTGTATCTTCTTATTACAAGTTACTACAGATTCATTGTTTAGCAATCTGATAGCTACAAAAGATGAAATTTGTAGGTATGCAATTATAATTATGCACCTTTCCTTTGGTAACTAAAACTAGAAATAGAAATGTTGAAAATAATAATAAGATTTTAATTTTGTAATCAGTTATTGCAATAAATTAATGCGCAACACCGAGCTTTTTTTATTTTAATTATTTCATCCTGTAGAAAATCATTGGTTAATCAAGAAAGTGAACCTTTGAAATTCCTTACTCAACCTTTGGATGTAGATATATATTTTCATTAGTAAAAGTGGTTCAACTGAAACGAAAGTTCATATTATCGGTTTTTAAATTAAAAAAAAAATCATAGAAAATTCGAAATATAGTATTTTATACGTTATTCGTGCTTATATAGTTATATAATCTTTATACTCTACTTTTAAAAATATAACACAAAACGTTTTATTCCCCATTGTTGCTCACTTTTAAATCGTTTGAGTTTGTTCATAAAAAATTCGTTAAAGTTTTACAAGATATGACACAGATAATAAAACGAAATCCAAATTCGGGCTTCCAGATGCGCATATTCGGATGGAAACGTACGTTATTCAAAATTGAATGGCTCTGGATACAGTTGTTTTATTACAATGCCAGAAATATACATACATTTATGCAGATTCTTCATTATTTAATTTTTTTATATATAATACAGGGCTGCATTATTTGGTGGCAACAGTTTGAAAAGGGCTTTGAATGTTTCCGACGCAAAATCGCAAAAAGAAAATAATAGTCCTTCAAGGACAAAGCCCCTTTGAACTAAATATCCGTGTAAGCTCCGGTATGTTGAAAGCCCTCGTTTATATGATTACTTTTTTAGAATGCAGTTGACATCATACAACTTTCCCCACCTTACATTCTTACGCATTGTTTTCAATTCATCGTACATGTTAGATCTTAGCACTTTCACGTTGTTTTCAGTTGATCGTATATGTTAGATCGTAACACTTTCACGTTGTTTACAATTGATCGTATATGTTAGATCGTAACACTTTCACGTTATTTTCAATTGATCGTACACGTTAGATAGGTACTAAATCAGATTATATCTGCTTCACTAACATTGGAAATCCATGCATATTGCGGGAAATGACAGACCAAAACTCTTAAACTACAAAACGAATTTCAGAAAAAATTTTATATTGCAACAGTTTTGTGCATTTATCGTTACTCTCTCTTCTGGTAATCACATAGGATTATGTGGATCTTTCTTTCTTTCTCAGCCAGGAAATAGATTGACTAGATCATTAGTTATAAGGAAATATTTGGCATTTAGATTTTCACCAATGAGAACAGAGCAACCAAATGTGATTCTTCAGTTGCATAGAACATCACTTTCCTAGCATATTTCTATATGAGACTAAGAAGGTCATGGAAAGTTATGTTAGAGTTCAAGTTCAGATTCGAAGAGACTAACGCACTAGTCATAGTGGTCAAGATCAACAGCGCATGGAATGAATTGCTCAAACATTTCAAAACAGTGACTATTATCTAAGCTAACTACGCAAGGATTTTATGAAAAGGGGAAAATGTGAAATAAAATGTTGTTCTTTTTGTTATTTTGTTGTCACTATTCTCGCTTGTCTGACTGATGTCAGACAGGCGCTTTTCAGACAACAAGCTCACGAGGCAACAAGTCAGAGAACTTGTTAGACAACAAGCTCACGAGACTCCTTTGTCTGCTAACAAGCTCACGAAATTCATGACGGCAAGGAGTACAAAATTATGTCTGTGCAAGAGCCTTGGACACCATATAGGTAACAGTACGATGTTGCCCAGCTCCATCCCATTTCTAACGGAGAGCCTGCGGGGTGGTTGGGTGCGAGGGTCTCCCAGCCCTCTTTCTCTACCAAAATTTCACACAAGAAGACTTTCGGCTCGCCGTATATTCAGAGATACTTCACATTCGCAAGATACTCCTGCCTCCGCCCGATACTATATTGATATACACAACATACTCCAGCCTCCGTCTGCCGGAAACACACTATACATTTAGAACATGCATGCCTTCTCCAGGATTCGAACCCAGCTCTTCGGTACGGTAGTCAGATTCACTGACCAATGTCCCGTATGGGCGGCGTAATAAAATGTACCTGAGACATTGAATATAAAAAGATCTCTTTCTTGCAAAATTTTATGATGATGAGATTTTTATTTCAGCTGTTCTATGAAAAGCTTATAAGCATCCGTTACATTGCTTTTTATTTAACAGGGGAATACAGGATGTTGTAGGCTTTGATTTCATGGCTTTCAGAATTTCTTAAAAGGAAAATTAACTGAAAAATATTACTTTCTTTAGACAAGAAATTCTTAAACCGTGTAAAGTCATTTTTGGTATGTGATACATTTATTAATTCCAACGCCTTTCTTTCACATGCAACTGTATAGATTTTTTTCTCTCTGGATGATCTGCTTTAAAATATCTTTCGAAGTATACTATCTCAAAACAATTTCCCACGTACTATGCACATTCATTTTCAAATGTGTGGGATTAATATTTAGATGTTAGTTAGATTCAAACGTAGAATTATTAATTAGATGCAACTTACGAAGATTGAACAACGTATGGAAATAGCTTGAAAAAGGATTGCAAGAAAACATAACGATTTTTACTTAAAAGAGCACATACTTCAGTAGTTTTTCACGTTTTATGAGTTGTAAGGAAACCTGCCCAAAGTAAAAACTACAATTGCTTTAATAATATTGTTTAACCATCTGCAAATTAATATGTTTGCAGAGATACAAAAGAACAAATTGTTGTTGTTCGGCTTTTGTGGACAAAAATGAAGGTTTATTTAGCATAGTATGAGATTTTATATAAAGGTCTTGATTGGTTTTTGAGGAATCATCATCCAGTTAACATAAGCATGAACCGAAGTCTTTTCTATATGACAAAGTCAAAAGGACGTCACAAAGAATAAGGATCAAAAATAAGAAGGCAGTAGCTGAAAAATTAACGACTGAAATAAATTCAATGCTTACATACACAGTGAGAAGATAACTCCAGAGGCAGAAAATTCATGTCGAATTTTAAATGCAAAAACACTTATTAATGAAAGGCATGTTCTGAGGAAGAAAGAGTAGTGCGGCATTCATGAAAAGTGGACCCTCGATCAATGATAATTGCTTCTACATGAAACTTATTTGAGCACCATTTCCAGCCTGTATCTGACCTTACGTATAGGGAATGCAAATCTTATGATTTTGATTGTAGTTGCTTACGGTCACGCCTCTCGAATTAATTGACACTTTTTCGATTCCTTCCGTTGGTAACTCGCTTGGTATTCTTCGTCAATAGAATTCGATTGCTAGAACATAGCCGACCTATAACCTGTTCTAATAATTATTTGAAAACTTAACTATGTCACTGTATTATTGCTAGATGCTTAGACATGAATATTTTATCATTATGTGTTTACAGCTTGGTTTGTATAAACTGAGAGCTGATTTTTGAAGCTTCATATTTTTTATATTGTTTCAATTTTGAACTTGGATACTTTGATTACTCATTATGGATCAAGCTACTGTAATTAAATTGCGTGTTACTGAGAAGTCTGCCTTTACAAGGGTTCAGAATAGTGTTACTTCTGATTTGTCTAAAAGTAAAGTAATTTTGCATTTGGAGCGCTCGGAAAGGATTTATTCAGATATTGATAAATTGGATGCCCAATTACCAGAGAAGCAGTCAGAAATCTGAGAGTTTTAATCAAAGTATTTTAGTTTGAAACTTCAGTATCAAAACTTGTCAAATTCGTTTAATGTGGCTAATGTACTAAATGTCCCAAGACATTCTAATATCAGTAACTTTAAGTTACCCGAAGTTGAATAGTCTTATTTTATCAGGTAACTTTAATGATTGGATGAATTTTAAGGATTTATTTGTTGCAACAGTACAGAATACGTCTTTATCGAATATTTAGAAATTATAATATTTGGATCACTTACTGATGAACCAGCTTCTATAATTAAACATAATCCGTTATCAAATCATTTTTATGAAAAAGCATGGGCGAAATTCCTCGCCAGGTACAATAAAAAGAAACAAATCATACAATCGTTAATTAAAACATTTCTGGATCAAAAATTTGTTTTACAGATAGATGTGAGAACATAGAATTCTCACGGCGCGCAGTGTATCGTCATCGCCGCTGTAATCGTAATCGCGGGCTGGCTGCCACGTGCGCCGCATTGTATAAAAAGCTGGACGGACTGGTTCTTCGCTCTCTTTCTGCATAACGTCGTTCTACCGAAGACCTCACACATCGCGCGCCATCGTTCTTTGAAGCATCATCACGTCGATATGATTTTTTTACCTGAGATGGAGGAGAAGTAAAGTTCCAGTTTAATGAAAAGTGCATAATTGAGGGATAAGAACTTTGTATGAAATTAATAGGTCATGCTGCGAGTCCATTAAGATGAATCTACCTCAAAAGAAAATACCTCTTGTTCTTTGCGTTCAATATGTATAATCTTCGTAACCCACATCTTCGAAGTGACGGCCATGTGCTCGATAATTGGGTATATATACAAGAAATTGCTCTCTTCTCTCGCGAAAAATACGCCTCACCTTAAATAGGCATTTTGGAAATTGTTAATAAGTATTGTACCATTGATTATTTTAGATTATGAAACAGCACTTTCCATTAAAAATGAACGATGTTGATAACCTGCAGGTCTAGCATATCGGACAGTACTTGTAAGTCCTTTATGAATAGTTTTTGTAACATGTATGATGTATAATAACCCAGAAATGTTTCTTGTGATATAATAAATGTGTCTTTAAAAGATATCTACACGTCTCATGCATGGGGGTTATTGGGTAAGTCAACCATTTTGTTATTCTTATGTCAAAGAGTAAACGCAATGTACACCACTAATTTTTAGGTTAGTTAAATTTATGCAGATTTGATTTATATGTGATAATCTTAGTATCACATTAGATTAGGGAGTCACATTTGCAACACTACAATAGATAATAATAATTTGCGGCAATTAGCTATTACTTCGAATGAGGTTATCATAGGCTTAAAAGTTGCTTGGTGACAAAGCAACCTCTAGGGATCCAAGGTTAGTATTTACGCTGATTAAAAAAGTATATTCAGAGACTCGAACATTATGGGCACAGAAAACAGCGCATTCTGACTTCGAGATATCTCCTAATTCGAGTTCTAAAGTCTTGGGCTTTTCTGGAATTCAACTACTGATACCTTCGTTTTTAAAGCCACACTGCAACTCAACGCACCTATAAAACAGAGACGCGTATTGGCAGAATCTGCGCGCATTTTATAATATTTAGGTCTCTTGTCTCTTTGCCCTACATTGATTAAAATATTCTATCAAAAGCTAAGCTTAGTTAAAAGCGAGTGGGATTCAGTTATTCCCCAGCACCTCTCAGGTTATTGGTTAAAATATCAAAAGTCATTCAGTCAAATCAACAGCTGTGAAATTCCGAGATGTGTCATACTTACAACGGACAGTATGAATTTTGTGATGCTTCTTCGCTGCTCTATGCAGCAGCCATCTGCTATCACCAAAATGCAATGGAGTTGCCCCAAAATTAAGGTTAATCTTTTGGTATTAAGGACTAAAGTTGAGCATATAAAGCAAGTATCCGTTTCTCGATTACGACTTTGTGCTGCATATTTTTTTTACCAAACTAATTCGATCTCTTTTAAAAACTTTGAGAAGTTTAATTTCGAAACTTATGCTTGGATGGATTCCAAGGTAGTTCTTTCTTGGCTATCAGCTCATCCACGTAAGTGGAAAACTTTTGTTGCAAATAGAACATCTCAAATCATTGAAGTGTTACCTATCAAACATTGGAATCATGTTCCTGCTAAAGAAAGTACTGCAACCATTGCTTCTCGTAATATTGGACCTCAAAGCCTACCAAACTGTATTTTGTGATGGAACGGTCCACCATGGCTCCATCAAGAAGAGGAAAAACGGCCTAAATATGAATAAGGATCTGATAATGATACTGAAGTAAAGGCTGAACAAAGACCGGATCCTGTTTTTATTTCTCATACACATGAATCGAATGATTTATTAGTTAATTTATTCGAATATTATTCTTCGTGTTGTAAGATTGTTCGCATTCCGGCTTCATGATAAAAATTTATTACTAATTGTAAGAAGCATCTTGTTGCTAAGAACATTTCTTGTAGCGATATTAACTCCAACTTGCTTAAGCCGCTAATAATTTTAGAGATTCAGAGTAGCAGAAAAGACCATTATTCGTTGGATTCAGAGTCTTTATACCCAAGATAATTTGGAATGCATTAAAAGAAATAAATCTTTACCCAAGAAGAGCCAACTACGTTATCTACTGATAGACAAAGATGGTCCCTTATAGGTGGGAGGACGTCTTCAAAATTCAGCTTTAGCATTTAACGTCAATCATCCTGTAACACTTCCTTCTCAACATAAATTTAGTGAATTACTGGTGAAAGAACTTCATATCATTTATCTTCATGCTGGTCCTCCTTTATTATCACACCTCATCAGGCAATCTTATTGGATAATTGGAAGGAAAAGACGAATACACAGATCTGTTAACCACAGATTAATATGTCATCGATTTAAAGCTGTTTCGACTCCGAAATTGATAGGTGACTTATCTGAACATCCTGTGACTTTCAAACGACTTTTTTGCGAATGTGGTGTGGATTATGCTGGTACCATTAAATTCAATACGAATCTTGGTTCTAAAATAATGAAGGGTTATATACTCTGTTTATTTGCTTGTCGAATAAAGCTGTGCATATAAAAGCAGTCAGTGATCTGAAGGCCGATTTGTTAATTCCTGCGCTTGGACGGTTCATTTCACTTCGCGGTGCACCATGGAACATTTACAGTGACAACTGTACCAATTTCGTGGGAGCATGCCGAAAATTACAGGAACAAAATCAGATTTTTTCTTCTGTGTATGCAACATAATCGGTGTCATGAGAACTAACTCAGTCATCTATTGAATGACATTTTATACCGCCTGCTACACCGCACTTCGGAGGAATATAGGAAGCTGGCATTCGCTCAGAGAAATTTCACCTGAGAAGTGTATTGAAAGAGGCTCTTTTCACCTACGAAGAGTCGTCACCGTTACTTATCCAGATCGAGGCTATTTTAAATTTGCGTCCACTTACGTGAACAATTCTGATATTGATTCTATTAATGTTTTAACTCCATTTTATTACAGGTGATACTTTGACTTCTATTCCAGCCACACATCTCCCTGTTCGCCCAAGGCGTTCTAGATGGGAGCTTATTCAGAACCCACGAAGTGGATTTTGTAATCATTGGAAAAAGGAATATTTGATTCTTTTTCAACAGCGATCCAAGTGGCAGTATGCCAAACCTAACCTGAAGATCGACACTGTGGTTCTTGTCATTGAAGATGGATTTCCACGTTTAGCATGGCCTATAGGACGTGTCATGAATGTCCATCCTGGCAAGGACGGATTAGTTCGCGTAGCCACAGTCAAAACTAAAACTGGTGTCTTCAAAAGACCAACTTATAAACTTTCACTTTTGTCTTTGTATCAGGTCTGAGCCTGATAGGGTAGGATATCTTTACTTCCACGTCTCTCGAATTAATTTACACTTTTTCGTTGCTCTGCGTTCGTAACACGCTTGGTATTCGTCGTCGATAGAATTCGGTAGCTAGAACGTAGCTGACCTAAAACTGTTTTAATAATTATTTTAAAACTTAACTGTGTTATTTTATTATTGCTAGATGTTTACGTATGAATATTTTATCATTATGTGTTGACAAGTTAGTCTGTATTAACGGAGAGTAGCTGAATTTATAAACGTTATTTTGAATCGTGATTTCGGGGACCATTATAATATAGGAACGTAAACAGTATCCATTACTGCTTCTCAAAGACATGTTTCTGCGAAAAATTATGTAAGCATTTTGAATATCAAGTTTCTCTTCTGATATAAAATTCTTTCCTGGAGGAGATCAGTTTATCAAGATACTGTCATCATTAGAAATGTCTCTCGTACTGGCCAGTCATAAAGTCAGTCTCACACTGTCTGCCAAAGATTATGCACACATTTTGAATATCAACTTCTTATGCTACACAATTGTTTCCTGCAGGAGATAAATTTATCAAAATCCTGCCATCATTGGAAATCATGTCTCTTTTACTATTCAGTCATGATTTCTTGAGCACATTGAATAATTTTCGCTTTTTTCACTGTGAATACGGACATCAGTATGATAGAGATACTTTGGATAGCGTTGGAGAGAAGGATTCCAACACAGTACTCAACTCCATAATCTTTACAGAAACTTGAGAGAGTACATAATTCCATTACCCAACGACCAAGACAAGTTATTAATCCATTCTGAGGAAAACCCAGATACATTTGAATACATAAGGCAAGAAGCAAATTTTTATTCCCCCCTCTACTGTTTCAATATTTAGTTGAATTCTTGTACATCAGCCATATTTGACCGCAGTCCACGTTAACTTTTAAGAATACAGCAGAAAGCAAAGAAAACTTTTTATCCTGTTTATTGTATTAAGAAAATTTTTTATTATGATCAGACTAAAATGCAAAAAAAAAAAAAAAGAAAGATTTCTCATATAATTCTGTCCGCAATGTTTATGAAAAATACATTAATTGAAGCTGAAAGTGGGGGGAATTTCCTAATGCTTCAGGTAAGTCAAAAACATTTATTCCTTCTCTTTCTTTCCTTGCTAAAACTCTAGTCTTTTAAGAGCTAGTATTGATAATGAGAAATTTCTGTCTCAGTTTTTTTCAAGCTAAACCATCTACAAATACCCAGTGTTTCTCTTACTTAAACAAAATATTTTTCCAGATCTGAATAATTTTCTTCCTCGTGCAAATATTTTTTTTTCAAATAGATGAAACCTTGACTTGAAAGGTTATTTATTTAGAGATTATTTTTGTTCACGTACTACTTGTTGAAAAATAATTCTATTGGAGATATTTATGGTTAAAGAATACTATTCAAATCTCTTGTCATTTTCTACAGATAGCATGTATAAATAATTTAATGCTCATAACTTTCTATTGTGATATTTAGTGCCACCACTCTGTCTATCTGTTTCATAAAGCTGTTTTCATATTACACGTTAGAGATCTGTGTAATTTCGATGAAATGTTAAAATAGTAATTGGGTAGATAAGGATATTTATAATTAGTAATGGTTAGTAAAGTATTAAAACTTGTTCTTTGAGCCTCCAGTGTTTACATCTATGGCATGAATGTTATCAAGCGCTTCAAAATAGAACAGTATTACATTTATCTTTTCTTACCTCTGTAGACGGAAGTAAATCTTTGAATGTTTATCTTATTCTAGTTTATCAGTTGCAAAGTGTAACAAAGTAAAAACATTCAAATAATGTCTCTAGATTAACAATTCTACTGCTTACATTGTGCCCCCTATATAAAATACCCCTAAGCACATTAAATACCCCTAAGTTAACGAGAGTGAATCTGTAGTTAAGACCGCTTCCTGTGTGATTTCTTTACATTTCTCCTTTTCAAAAGTTTCCTAATGAATTTCGATTCTTACATTTATTAGGGAATCTTTAACTTAGAAAAGGCTACATAGATTGCAATGAAATAAGCAATACCCCTTAATACAAATATCAATTATCCTAATAAATAAATTAACCAACTTACCGTTGCCTCCTCTCGACAAATGTCCAGTATCCAAGAGAAACATTAAATTTATAAACTGCCCAGAATTATCACCCTCATTTATCCGAGTGTGGCAACAGTGCTGATATCAGCAACAATAGCAGCAGCCATATATCAGCAACAATGGCACACAGCCATTGTTGCTGATAAAATGAGAGAGAATTATCGATTTGAGGCGATTTTATCCAAAAACATAAAATAAAAATAACTCGTTCGACTGTAGAAAAAGCGCATCGATGTCCAATGGCTCTTATCTGAGATGCACCAAATTTCGTAGCTCTGGCTCTATTAGCTTACGCGCAGCACGAACGAAAGACACAGACAGATTCATTGTTTTATTATATGCAGAGATTTCATATTTTGTAAAATTTTAATGAACTACTGATTAACAAACTTAACGATTTCAAAGTGAGGAATGTCAACACTGTACAGAAAAATAATTATCTCCAGCGCGCGAGACTGTGTATCGGAAATTCTAATTATATGCTCTTTAGATATTTTGCGATCTTGCTGTTGAATTGAATTTTATGGTTTTTATAGTTCGCTATAAACATGATATTTAATAAGTATAGGTAACGCACAAAATGTTAAAATGTATGGGCGTAATATAAAATCTGAAACATTTATATTTTTTAATTTATTATTATTATTACTATTATTTTTTGTTATTAGCCCAAAGATGCGTTAGCCTAGAAGGGCTGTTAGTTTCGAAACGGCATTTTGCTTCAAGTCACTAAAAACGCTGTATCTCTTTTCAAATTGTTGCCACCAAATATTGTCGCCCTGTATTATAGTTAAAGAATCTGCATGAAAATATGCATGTTTCTCGAATTGTGAAAAAACAGCGATAATAAAATTTTGAATAACGGTGTCTTTCACCCGAGCACTTGGAAGCTCGAATTTATTTGGAATATGAAATTTGTTTCATTGACTATTTCATGTTTTGTAAAACTTTAACAAATTTTTGATTAAGAAACTCAATAATTTCAAAGCGAGCAGTGGCAACACTGTAAGAAAAAATACATTCTTATCCCCAGCGTGCGAGACTGTCTATTGGAATTTCTAAAGATATGCTGTTTTTAAATATTTTTAGCCTACAGAGAAATTAGCCAAATGCTCTCGCACTTGTATATGAGAGTCAATGGAAAATATATCCGTTTGGACGTAATATAAAACCTCATAGCTTTCAGTTTTTTTATCGCTTTTATCATTTGATAATTTTTATTATTAAATTTTTTATTATTATTATAATTGCTTACATTTTATACTTTAAATGTGTCAAAAAAGGATTACGTTTTATATTCTACAGTCATTTTAAGAAATATATTTTGCTTGCGAAAGTTGCAATAAAGAAATTTCCAATAAACAGAAATATTTATGTGTGGTTCCACGAGACAAGACTTCTTACAGGTGACACATATTTAGAACTCGTGAATTCTTCGAAGATTAAGAGTAGTCAATTAGTTCGTCTATCATTCTAAAACTATTGCCAGTCATTATAGTAACTTTCATTAAAATACTGCTCCTCACAAGATGTTAATTGTTTATATCAATAAGCTATAAAAATTTTGTAGTTAATAATTTCTGTTGCTGGTAACTATAAAATACTACATAATTTATTGGAATTTTGAGATATATAATTTATCGGAATTTTCATCTTGGGTGACAACTACCGATATTTCAATGATATCACACAGATCTCCTTATTCTATCATGCTTCCCTTCATTCGCATCATATTTTATCTTTATGCTATTTTGCAATATAAACCAGTTTTCTGAGCAAATGTTTGTAAGGTTTATTATACGTTTTCCAACAGTTATTTTAAGTTTTGTATCTTTCCTATGTTATTCTAATTTCAGCTTACAATTTCCTGCCAGAATATGAATTCAGAAACTCAGAGAATGCAAATGAGAATGAGTACTATTTAAGTCGTGACTTAACCGACTTCGAGAGAGAGAGTCTGATTTCCTGACTAGCGCGCGTTTGCCTTCTGGCCACATCTCTCTTAGCTATTACTACGCTCGGCCATATCTAGGCCCCTGCTAGGCTTCGCCCATTCAATTAATACTTAGGGGCTAACTAGATAGATTCTGATAGCTTCGGCTATATTATTTAAGAGCTTTAGTTAAGCTAGTTTTAGTTTACTTTATTAGTATTTAAGTTCAAGCGAGTGGCGGCTTTATTGTAAAGTTCCAAGCCGGAACTGATTGTAAATATATTGAATAATAAAGGGTTTTAAACCCTTCTTAAGTCTTATGTATTAGGTTCACACTTAAGCGATTATTCGCTTGTTAAGTGTTCGTGGGGTTCTGAGTAAGAACTTAAGGTTTAAAGAGTTGAACCCTGCACTGGCGCCCGAACAAAAAGGTGGTGGATGATAATACTCCACCACCACGATTTGGCGACTGGGTCCCCAAAACGCCACTCGCTCTTTAAAAGGGGGAGTATATAAGGTATTTCTCCCGCCTTCTTTGCATGCCTTCGTGGTCTGCATGCTCGACGCGTAACTAAGAGGTCCGTGGTTCGATTCCCGGCGAGGGCGTTGCTCAGTTTTTATGCCTGATGCTTCCAAAAATACCTAATGTCTCTACATGTTCTTGAGAAGACGAGAGTAGTTGTAAAGAACTGAAACACCAGATACATCAAGATATTTCCCAAATGTTATCGGTGGAAAAGTGATGTGACAAATTCAGTCAGAAATCATCACAAATATATATTCTTTCCGAAAGTTTGTAACAGTTTGTTAAAATATTAATGAAAATGTTAGAAAAGTTTAACATCTTTGTATTCCATGGCAATTTTAAGTTTAAATCATCACAGAGTTATTTTAAATTTAGAAATATTGAAAATTCTCATCAGTTTAAAGGAAAGTACTTGCGTTAACGGACACAGATGCGTAAAATGTGTTTAATCTCTATTTCAGTTTCCAAGAAACTTACTGATAGAACGCGAGTGATTACCATGCAAATATTTCTTGTCGTATTTTGTTGGAAACTCTGGCAGCTCCCATTGCTATTTCTCTCAGAATTAATGCGAATAAACGGACAGAAAGGCATTAAAGAGACCAACAAATCATTCTCTTAGCAGCCACCCCCTCTCTATTTCTCGATTTTCCTTCCGATTTGTTATTGTAACCCGTAATTTGAGAAGCACGTGACAAATCGTATTTGCTTAGATGCCCGTTGCTTGGCCTGTAATCTCTCGCTTGCGTCGAGAAATGTAATAGCGGCAATTTTCTCGTTGCCAGCTTCTCGAAGGAAACTATCGAAGCAGAAGCTGGTCCTTTTTTTTTAAATATTGATACTTTTAACATTTGATCACAGCCCGTGTTATTGGAAAATTCAAAGCAGTCCTTCGCAGAAAACAGCATTTTAAACCCTGCATATTTGTTTAACTTAAATTCTCGCAATGCTCTAATTTTTTTAACCTTACATTTCTTCAAAATACCTAGAACAAAGCGGCTGATTTCAGGTAGATCTTGGAATTTTGTGCATGATGCAAAAGATGAAAGTCGAGTTCTTTCCAGTTTTGATATTCAGTTAAATTTCAGTTATAATGTATTTTGAAATTCTGATTTCGAATTATCCGGAGACTTTAGTTTTCTTTCCAAGCTAAGTGAAAATAAAGTTACAGATCCATTATTACTGGGTCTTAAGTTTTTCTTTAATAATATAATAAGTTTTCCTTTAATAATTCTAATAATAATAATAACATTAATGGGTCTTAATTTTTTTTTAATTTTAATTTTTCGTTAAATTTTCTTTAATAATTTAATAAAAAAATAAAGTGGGTAAATTGTAATATAAAAGAAATAGAATGATAGACTATCCTACAATTTTTGCTCAAAACATAGTCTTTAAAACTTTAATGAAAAAAAAAGCCTACTTGTCGTACATATGCTTGCTGTCTGTTATTTATATCTTGAGCCGTTGTTTAGACATGTAAGCCTACCTTTTCACAAAACAAAATTTGTGATATTATGATATTATGTACAAAAGCTACAAAAATGTTTGTCTTACAATAAGGAGCGTAACGGGAAACAATTGTATTGTACCAGGTATTTACTACATATTGCGTGTTAACGATTTCATTTTGGAAGAAATCGCGTCACTTTCTTATTGATCTGCAGTTTATATAGTACAAGGGGAAAATGTTTAATCTTGACAGAGGGAAAATAAAATTAATGTCGTTAACAAACTAAGACAAAAAAGAATTCGGAATTATTCTTGAGTTTTTATTTTACCAAAGTAAAAAAAAGTATTATTTTTAGTACACTAAAATTTGAAAACAAGATTTTTTCGTACTTTTAAGACTCAGATAAACAAAAGTTAATTTAGTTGCTTTAGTTTAGTTGAAATAGAAATGATCTTATGTAAGAGAGTTTTAAGTTTATGTTAACTCCATTGTTTAATTTTGCCGGAAAAAATGCATTTATAGGTTGTCCGATTTATAGATTGTCTGCTTCACAAAAATAAAGCTATTTTTATTAGTCTAATTCCGTAATGTTTTTCTAAATGAAATTGAATAAATTTTAAATTTTAAAATTTCTTGAGTTTTTTTGCTGTAAATGTTTACTTACTTGACTATATTTTTAAAAGTCTGGTTCTCGGGATTTTTCGTATATGTTACCGTTAAAGTATATACAGTTATTTATTTTTTAAAAGTCTGGTTCTCGGGATTTTTCGTATATGTTACCGTTAAAGTATATAATGCAGTTATTTAATAGAATACCTAGTTATTCCATGAAATAACTGATCGTATCCGTTAAAGTGTGTAATATGTTAATAATCTGACACTTTAACTAGTTATTCTATGAAATAACTAGGTATTCTATAAATTAACTAATGAGAGACAGTTAAAGTGTAAAATAAACAATTTATCTAAAATGAAATAACTAGGTATTCCATAAATAAACTAATGATAGACAATTAAAATGAAAAAGAAGCAATTTATCACATTTATGCAGCGTATAAATGGTATTTAGGGAAACGTACCATAAAATCTTTTGTTACAACAAGGATTACTAAAATGACACTTGGAATTACAAAGAACATTATTTCTAAAAGAAAAACATTTTTTGTTGACTAGCTTCCCCTTTATTTAAACAACGTCATAGTTATCGCCAAGTTTTAATCAATAAAATACAAACATAGCAAGCAAACATTACTTCTCGCTTACAGTGCTTTGTGGACGTATTTCCGAGACTGCTTTGAACGGGATTTCAAAAGTGCATTCTCGGCCCAAGGATGTATACTTTTTAACTCTTGTGATTCTTGTTAATATATTACACTAAAATAGAAAACTTATTCAGAGCCCTTTTGCGATGGACGAACTATAAATGACTGTGATTAGAGCTCTCGAACTTTGCGCGATATATTGCAGTACATGATGGTTTCGTTTAATAACGTGGATCGTAATAATAAAGAAATACATCCCTTCCAAAAAACGATATTTGTACTTCCAATAGAGACCTTATCGGGATGTTATGCATCTAAGTGTGGGGAACAGCTTTAGAAAAGAAGATTAATTCCCGTATACTTCGCAGAATTCAAAGGAGAATTTTACTAAGAGTTGTGCGTGGATACAGAATTAGCTATGAAGCCTGTTTCGTAATTTCAGGATTTCCTCCGATTGACCTTCATGTTTTAAATGATAAAAAGTTTAAAGATACCATCAGCAAATTTATGTTCGATACCAAGGTGTTGTTTGAAGATCTTCCTCATCCTGCCCATCGTTTGCTAATTCAAATTATCATTGATGCCAATTCCGTTGATGATAATTTCCCTGTTGTGTATTATACAGATGGCAGTAAAATTAATAATCGAGTTGGATTAGCTTATGCCGTTTTCCATCATGGTTTTGAACTGGAATATAAGCTCCTTAGAATCCCCAATGAATGCAGTGTTTTCCAAGCCGAATTACTTTGCATTAGTGAGTCAATTAAGTGGATATCTAACAACTATTCGTTAAGTACCAAATTTCTTATTCGCACTGATTCCCTTTCATCCTTATATTCACTTAGGAATATCTTCTCATGTAACAAATTAATTGTCACTTCTCATGCCCTTCTTAAAGACCTTGATAACAAAGGTGTTGATGTTATCTTTTCTCATGTACGTGGCCATACTGGCAATCTAGGAAATGAAAGGGCTGATTGGTTGGCAAAACAAGCTACAAATCTTCAAGTAATTACTCCAATGATACTGCCCAAGTCATTTTTCAAGAACAAAAGTAGGGATGATACAATACTCAAGTGGAATGAACTATACAGGAATTCTACTAATGCCTCCTTAACTAAACTATATTTTCCTTCCATTCTTCACAGATTGAATAATAAACACTTTCTCTGTAATTTTGAAATTACTCAATTTCTAACTGGACATGGTAAATTCAATTCTTATCTGA
>KK118018.1:187875-234129 GCA_000611955.2 Stegodyphus mimosarum | reverse complement strand
TATTATTATTTTGTGTTGTTATTGTATTTGTTTTCTTTTACTTACCTTTGTAAGCCTTGTGTAATACTATGTGGTGCACAAGGAATTTAAAATTTATAATAAAAAAAAATAGAGACCTTAAAATGCGTTTGCCTTTTATACACTAAGCCTTTCTTATTTCATCAATGTAGAATGTTTAATTTCAGAGAAAGTATACAAACGCTCGATTATCTCTTAAGCACAGAATGTTCTTAGGAACCTTTTGTAAGCCTTGTGTAATACTATGTGGTGCACAAGGAATTTAAAATTTTCAATAAAAAAAAATAGAGACCTTAAAATGCGTTTGCCTTTTATACACTAAGCCTTTCTTATTTCATCAATGTAGAATGTTTAATTTCAGAGAAAGTATACAAACGCTCGATTATCTCTTAAGCACAGAATGTTTCACTTAGGAACCAACTCTATGTTAATGTTTCAACTTCGTATTTTGAGTGAAATTGATTTACATTTATTTATTTATTTATTTTAATTATTTAGCAAAGAACTTTCAAATTTGAAAATATTCTTCCAGTTTCGAATTCGAAAATCCAGTTTTTATTCCCATAAATAATGTAAGTGAAGTACATGTAAAGAATTTTTTACATTGCTATGAAATTTAAGCATTTCATGAAGAAATTTCGTTGTAGAAGTGGTCATATAAAAGCTTTTAAAGGATGTTTAAGTGGCTGACACATTTATTCTGCAGACGCTTTTCAAACATGTCAGCTAACAAATTGACTTTATATTTTGCTGCAGGAACGGTAACCTGTATGTAATTCTTTCTTTGAATAGCAATAGCAGCTGTTTTCAACTTTGCTTACATTAGCGGAAACGAAGTTCATTTTGTCTCCGGTAGTAAATAAAAACATATGCATCCTGTGATTTTCGGATGGAATAACCGGTATCATGGAATTTGAAATAATTCTACTAATAAAAAAATCTGTAATCAATAGATCATCCAAAGGAAATGTAAAGATAAAATTGAGGAATTTGTTCAATCGTTTTAGGTGGCCGCAGGTCACAAGGTATGGCTCCTGGGCCGAAGCCCTATCTCAAAAACTAGTTCAAATAATAGTTTAATTCCAAAGTAGTGAAGAGTATGGCGAATAATGTCCTACGGAAGAAAAAATGGGATTGAGAAATGAAATACTGAGTAGTGGTACACTATGGTGATGACGACATTCAAAGTATCGATTTTTAATTAGCAATGTTTTCACTTGCTAAAATTTTTGCACTTCTTTATTTGAAATATTATACGAATAACAAAACTATGGCCTTTTTTCTTTTAGTTATTATATTTTCCATAAATATTAATTCTTATTCACAATGGTGAGGCAATCAAACATTTTAAATTGTATAAAATTTAATAAATATCAGTTTTGGTATACATGCTCATTTACTTAATATTTTATTTAAAATGCTATCTAGAATTATTAAAGCAACAAGTTTGCAAAAGAATTTATAACTTATTGTTTAGACTATGAAGTTGGATTGGCAATATATGAAGTCTAATAAGTGACGTGTCTGGTATTGTGTTTTTTTCGCAAAGTATAACATAGCATACAAAACTGATTCTGTTGAAACCAACTAAACAGAAACAGAATTGAGAAATAGCTAGTGAATTATGCATACATAAGTTATTTTCAAGTATGCAATTAAAAGATATTCTTTATATTCAGTTTTCATGCGTTAACAATTTTGGAAAATTTGGGGCATTAAAACCTTTTGCATTTTAATTATCAAATTATTTTCATATTAAATTGATGAGATTCTGTTACTATTCACATTAGAAGTGTAAGTGTATTTTAGTACTGATAAACTTTTTCAGGAATTATTAGGTTTTTTGTAGAATAATGGGAAGTAACGTTTTGTGTGTTATGCTTCTTTACAGAATATAACATACAATATTTATTCTTATGAAAGCAGTAAAACTGATTCTTTTAAAACCAGTTGAATAGAAACGGAATTGAGAAAGAGCTAATAAGTGCAATAATGATGTATTTCAATGCAGAAATAATTGCAAATTATTTTTCGTGTATGTAACTAGAAGTAAATCCTGATACACATTTTTATTCCTTTAATACCATCTGAAGAAACATTGAATTGAGATAGAGCTAAGAAATGAGGTAGTGAAATATTACAATGCAAAAGCATTTATAAATTACTTTTCAAATACGTAATTAAAAGCACATGTTTACATTCAGATTTCATGCATTTAAGATTTTTGGAGATTCTGGGTTCTTTAAATGGCCCTTGGGTTTTAATTTTTTTGGACTGTTTTCATATTAAATTTATATGATCCTAATAATATTCATAAGATAACTGCGCATGCATATTAGTATTGACACTTTTGCAGAGCTTGTTCGGCTTTTCATAAAAAACAAATTACCAATAAAAACTTTAAAAATGTAATAAATTCAATTAAACATTTATTTGAGTATCATTTCATCCTATTTTAAAATCAATGCAGAGTATTGTTCACTATTTGATATAGACTAATTATGCAAATCATTCTAGATTTCTGATTAAATTTGATGCCCAAGGGAATTTAGCAATAAAGAGATAAAAACACAAAAACATATGTCATTAATTACATTTTATTTGGAAGGCGTTAGTACTATCACTATGAAATTTCATATATTTGTAAATATAATGCACGTAATTATAAATACCTTAAAATTTGAACAAAAATATCGAATTTTTTATTTTAATGTCCTTTGCGCTCTTCAACACCAACTAATTGAAATTTCGTATTTTCCGAGATAAGTCCGTAATTATAATTAGATTTTTTAATATTCTCCAAAACTATTAAGTAGACAGAAAAATCAGTTTCAAAATTTACCACGAAGGTTTATTAAATGCTATCATTGCAGTCTTTTTGTGCATTAAAGAGTAGGAAGGCTCTGCACCGTTTGCCATTTTGGGGAAAAGCGGCTGTGAACTATCCTGGAAAAGCAGAATACACTGATCGGCATTGAAAATGCAACACCAAGAAGGAGTGATCAGAAATTTATGCAAATTTTAGAGTAGACACAAGTCACAGAGTTATGCGAATGATGTGAAATGCGCAGCTCTCTGACTCACAGGAAGTACGCAATATTCGTGTTGTTATCTCTGATAGACGAATTATCGAAGAAAGTTCGTTTTTGTCCCGGACGATACGCGTAATAGGAGAGAATGCCAGGACGCCGTCAACGAAGGCACTTCCAGCAGATAGACGATTTTACGAGGGTTATGGTGATCGGACTGAGAAGGACGGGTTGGTCCTTACGTCAAATCGCAGCTGTTACCCACATGGATGCAAGCACGGTGCATTGGCTATGGCGAACATGGAACAAGGAAATGTGGGAAGAAGGAGGGGTGCATGTGTAGCCAGAGTGACATCAGCACTCGTGGATCGAAGCATCCGCCGACAAACTGTGGCGGTCCCGCAAGTCACATCTGCAGCATGTGCAAAATACCCTGGATGTTCCTGTGTCGACCAGAATCATTTCCCGTCGATTGGCTGAACGTGGCCTGCACTCATGGACTCCATTCAGAAGACTGCCATTGACCCTACAGCATAGACGCCAACGTTTGGAATGGTGCCGGACTGGAGCGATGTGGATGACAGAATGGCGAAACGTCGGGCTCTCAGATGAGTCACGCTTCTGTTTATCCAGTGACAGTCTCTGCATACGTGTGTGGCGTCGACGAAGAGACAGATTTAATCCTGCAGTAACTGTAAAACGCCCCACCGTGCGACAATGTGGTATAATGTTTTGGGGCGCTATTGCCTACGATTCCAGTCAACGTTAGTTCGTATTCAGGGCACTATGACGGCCCAACGATATTTGGATAATGTACTGCGGCCGGTGGCAATCCCCTAACTTCAGGGGCTTCCTAATTCAGCAGGATAACCCTCGACCACATAGTGTTCGCATCTGCCAACGTGCTCTGCAAGGTATACAGATGCTTCCCTGGACACCGTACTCTCCTGACCTGTTACCAATCGAACGTGTGTGGCATGTGATCGGACGCCGTTTGCAGACATTGTCCCTGTCTCGTTCAGAAGACGAACTGTGGCAAATGGTTGAAAGGGAATGGACAGCCATTCTTCGGGATACCATCCGCACTCTTATTGACTCTATGCCCAAACTTATTGGCTCTATGTTTCTTCGTGCATCGGTGTCCGCGATGGTCCTACATGAGCTGACACCGTTCTCACTCTGTATTCTGACTGTCATTTTGAAATAAAAATCACTATTACTGCTTGCTGTCTCTGTCTTTTTTCCAAATTTCATCACTTTCTCACCCCTTTTGGTGTTGCATTTTCAATGTCGAGCAGTGTATACAGCTGTGAAAGAAACATACCTAAATGATATTTTTAAGAAAGACCGAAATAAAAACATATATAGGAAATCTGATGTGGACACGCCATGATTTCTCTTTACGGTCTATTAAATTATATATATTTTTAATCCACTAGTTATTTATCCACTCAGTTATTCAAGTTAAAATAATTTCCTGAAATTATTTTAACTTGAATAACTGATCCCTCAAGGCAATTTGAAAATGATATCAAATTTTCAAATTTTGTAAATAACTATTTTAGCCATTTTTTTGATGAATGGAAGTCAAATTTCGTAAAATTTTATTTTTTCATAACGAGTATAAAACTTACTCAAATATAAGTGTATGGACCAGGAAATAGCATTGAAAATTAGATTTTGTTATTTTCCGAACATTATTTTTTTTTTAACTTTGCATTGCCAAACGTCATGCAATAAATATTATCATCATTTAAATTACTTCTTTAGTTGAAAATGTATGACTTCGATCAACGACTGCGGAAACAAAGCTCGGGTAAGGACGAAGCCAGTAAGGGTCCGATCTGTATATTTAGAACAGTTTGGTGTTTTTCGAATGGCCATTTTACAATACGTAATTTTTTTTATAGTATATTTTAAGCAATGTTTTATTCTTTTTTCCAAGGTACACTTGAGGTTCCCTTTTTTCGGTTTTATATGAGTTTTAATGTAATATAAATTTGTTTCTTTTTTCGATTTTTGATCTCAAATTTACCGGGAGAACGAAATACGATTTCGAAGCATATTAATCGACCTTTATGAAGCTTTCATTTATTTTCCCCTGATGAGTTCTGAATTAAAGTTTTAATAAAGGGAGATAATTTTTATACTTTTGTTACCGTGTATATATTTTCCCTTTTTCCGTTTTTAGTTTTCGGGTTTGTACTACTATGATCCTTTTTATCTTGAAGTATTTTGATTTTATGTTTTGATCCCTCTACAAGGATGCAATTACCAATAATTTTGAGGAATCGACTTGCTTTGACTCCAGTTTAATTTCAAGTTTAGATGTTTTAAGTCTATTTACTTCAATCCTGCAGCTATAGCGGAAGATGGGTTTAAAAAATTGGATTTTATTTTTGCTTCGTATTAAGTTTCTTTAGGCATTTACATGATTTATATACGTGAAATATAAAATAGAAAATAAAATTATTAAACTTAATTGCAGTCAAATGGCAATAGATTTTCTGATTCGTATAGCATATTATACCATCTTCAGATTCGTATAGCATATTATACCATCTTCAGATTCGTATAGCATATTATACCATCTTCAGATTCGTATAGAACATAGTTAAACGAATCCCCATTTCAAAGGATATGCTTTGCTGTGTCACTCTGTAATTACACGACACACATTTCAACAAGAAAATCACAAAATGTTTAAAAGCAACATAGTAGCCTATGTTTAAAATTCGCGATGCAGTGTTAAGTGTTGGCGTACATTTCTATATTATTTTCAGGCTTTTCTTAGTTCATCATATCAATACTCAGTTTTCTTAGTAAGACGGCTAACATTTTACCTTTCTATATGTTCACTTTATTCATTTAATATCACATTCTGCGCACTTAACACAACATGAAATTGAATTCAACAGTAAAATCACGGAAATATTTGGAAATAGCATAGCTCTAGAATTTCGGGTTATCACTCTCGTGCTCTGGAGATAAAAATATTCTATTCTGTATTGTATAACCACTGCTCGCTTTCAAATCGTTGAATTTGTTAATCGGAAATTAAGTTTTACAAAATAGGAAACATACTAATCCTAATTCGAGCTTTTAGGTGCACACGTTCGTCTGGAGGGCTACGTTATTCAAAATGTTGTACTGTCGTTTTCCATAATGCGAGGAACGTAGACGCAGACTCTTCGCTATTTAATTTTCTTAAAATAATATAGTGCTGTAATATTTAGTGGCAATAATTTGAAAAATGATACGTCATTTATAGTGAAATGGCGCAAAATAGTATTTCTACACTAATGGCCCCTTTTCGGCTAATAACAAAAAATATAATACGTATGCATACTTTCTTTTTTTCAAATGAAAGAATTAGTCTTATAATAATAAATTAAATGTTCATAAAAATAGTAAATGGATTCTTTGTTTTCATGCGAACGTAAATTTAAGTTATAAAAATTCTTAGAAGTTGTTGTGCACTATATAAATAGACTAAATGGTTATATATTTGTAATTTTAAACCAAAATAGTTGAGATTATACTTTTGGGGGGTTAGTTGCGTAGTTTCATCACTTCATATTACTGAGAATAAGCGAAGGATTGCTCGAATTACTGCATCATATAACACGTGAGCAAAGCCAGGTTTAATAAATCCAAATGAAAAGTTAAATTGGTGCATTATTAACGAATACCGTCTCTCATAAAATTATGGTCACTTTGCTCACTAACAAGACTTTAAGAGATTCCATTTTATGCAATTAATGCCAAGCAGAAATCTTTCAGAAAGCCACGTTAGCTAAACTCTTTCACAGGAAATTTTTCGAGGGTTACAGGATTTTAATGAACATATTTTAATTTTCAGTTCGTCATGCAGGGCTTAGCATTACTGTTAACTAGTGGCTCTCTGTCTGAGTCTTTGAAATTTTGTAATCATTTAATGGACTACATCTTAAAATCTTTTGAGCGGCTTGACCGCGTTTATCCTTTTTGAGATAATTGTCGATTTACCTGAAACATTTCTAAGAGAACAGCGCACTATTCTAGCCTATTCTTATTTTCTTTGAAGGTGATTTTCCTAGAAAAGAAATATTCAGCGATGATGCTGATTTGCGCTCTCAAAATTGCTTCTCATTTCCAGAAGTGATTGTTAGATGGTGAACATGAGGTATTTCATTGCATCGCATTGTTATTAAAAGTTACTTCTCTTTCTCGTTTTTTTTAATGGACAAAAGGATGTGAAAACTGAGCATCAAGTTTCAAAGAATCATTGCATTTTCGCGAGCGTAATCTAATAGAAAAGTTCTTAGCTCATCCTGCTGGCAGTGCAACATTCAAGGTTCATGTCCCGACGACAGCATAGATGATTTATGCTGTTTCAATGTCAGATAAGCTCGCTTCAATGGCAGACACACTATTGGTACCTATTCCTTTTCTCATTTGCCTTTTATGTGTGATAATGTAAGGAATTTTTGCATTTTTCTCAAGTGCTTTCGTAGCATAAATGTTTAATACACAGAGGTGAGAGTGCTACATCCATAAGCACAGTTATGTTTGGATGGTACAGAAGCGGGAAAATAAACAATGTCTTTACTCGGATAAAATACGAGATTTTTCTGATAACCCTCTTGCAGTTATGACAATCACGTTACTAAAAATACGTAGGAAAAGACATTAATTATTGTATTACTCTCCCCCTCTCCAATCTAAAAGCTGCACAAGATCTTCGAATAACTAACTATAGATGTGCTGAAAGTTATTGTGCATTGTACGAAAATTTGTAGTAATAGGTCTTTATGGCATATTTTTCTTTTTGTTCAAATATCCTGATAAATAAATACTACCTTCCTCAGATATTCCTTCAAATATCAATTAAAAGTTTTTTCTACTAATTGCACATTTAGCAATGTACTGTATTCGACTTAGACCGGCAACCTGCTTAAATGAATGTAAGGAACTTCGTGGGAAAAGATTTCTTTTAGTCAAAAATTTAGTTAATGAAACAGACCAGCAAAAATCTAAACATTTATACTTCCGATTTAGGAACACCGTTCGTGTGTTTTGATGTAATTTACAGCGAAATTTTGCAAACACTTTAATTTCATATGTGATATAACTAAAAATAAGATATTAAGAAATTAGTTTTTTATTAACATTAATTAATGTAGCTTATTACTAAATTATTTATTTAATTTGTCCATTTCAGAATAGTTTTCTGGCATTACATAGTGATTCTAAAAATATCGAAAAGAACTGGAAGCTTGAAAACTCTGTCATTTAAATAGATATTTGGAAGATGAATTTTATGGAAAATAATTTGAAACAATGAGCTTGAAAAATAGAAATAAGGAATGACGATTTTCTCATTAACATATTTCACACTGAAACGTTGAAATCAAGAATATATTATAATATTTGGGAAGATATGTAACTGCTAATTAATAGGAATTGATATAGACATATATACTTTCAACGAAAACCTAATAAGGTAATAGGATAGCACAAATTAAGAACAATTTAAAGAATTTAAAGGAGATTCTATTTGATTATTTTTCGTTTCCAATTCATTCAATTACAATTCAGAAAGCGTTTTCATGATATAGAACTGCTCCTTGGTAAAGCCTAAAAGATTATAAACTTTTACTTAACTTCATTTGTTGCCGATTTTTGTATTAAATTACTTTGATATATTTTTGTTTCGTTTTTCAAATTTTAGCTTCAAATTATTTTTACTTTGTGGCTTCCTCTTAGATAGTCTACTATTCTTGGCTTATATATACTCTGTCTTATAACATATTTATATATATATATCTAAGAAAAGTAAAGAATATGTAAAATATTAAATTATCAACGTAAATTTCCCTTCTCAAATCTAAAAACAGTAACCTCTCTCTGCACTACGTGATTTCTAGGTTTATCCATGTCATATGACTCTTACATAATTCTGATGATGTAAATGGATATAAAGCAACCAATAATAATTTTACAGAAGTATTAAATATCCAATCAATATGCATTGAGAACCTACCAACTCAGACTGAATTCAGATTTCACCCTGAACATAACGCATATGCTTTCAACGCTCTGGCTGAGCTGCACTGCTTTCTGCTCCTTCTATCTAACTGAAAATTAATCTAAAACGTAAGCTTTATGGAATAGGCGCATTTAATGTGCCAACTTGATTGTGGCCACAAAAACTGAATTAAAAAACTAAGATTTTATCTGCTTTCACCTCCAATTTCCTATTCATTATGGATCAACACTTCTACGCCATCAAAACTCCTGCTGGTCATTAGTTCCAAGTTTGTTTTTATCGTCACAATAATGTTATTTCAATTGAGTCGACGTGGATAAATCTCTGCTGTTAACCCCAATGGAAAAAGTACCTGAAAAAAATGGACTGCGAATATAAAAATTAGAAATTTGATTTAATACCGTGCGTTGAACGTTTGGCGATCGCTACAACATGATGACGTCTGGTAAGATCTTTGGGTGTAGTGCGAATGTTTACCCATTTGGATATTAACAAATTCAAGTGACTACGAACGCAAGAAAACGGTGTGCTTAGCTAATGAATGAAAAGAGTGTTTTACTTTTAACGCCGTAAAAGTAGGTCAAGGCCATAATGTGACTACATTCTGGATACTTCTAATGTTGTGCTGTGCTTTTCGTCGAAATTTCAGTGTGTGCTTGAAAAAAAAATGGGCTATAAAATCTTCAAATATGGTGTTTTTCAAATGTGAAAAAATTTTAAATGTCTGAAATTTCAGACTAACGTAGTCTAATCTGAATTGAAAAATGGGAATGATTTTTCTTGGAAGATTTATTCATCGACTCATTTCTAAATATGTGATATGAATTTTTTTAAAGAACGTTGTATTTAGTGCAACTAAAGATATCATATTGAAATTGCTAATCACTATTTTTATATTGAAAATCTGAATACATATTAATGTTTCTTAAATGTATTGTTTTATGAAAAAAGTTACTAAAAATTCAAATCCTAATAATTTAGTATCTAATAAGTAAAGAAAGAAGATTTTAAATTATTTTCAGGGAAGGTTATTAAGATAAATAATTATATTTTGAAATGTGTGTTAAAGTTTTGAATAAGAATTCTACAATTATTCTTATTATTCTAAAAAATTCTAAAAATGTGGATATAAAAAATAAGTGAAATAGTACAGATAAGTAATATGAAATTATAGTAAATGCATGTTAAAATGTTTGGGGCTACTGTGTGTTAAGTATAGAGTGTGTTGAGGGAGTACTGGTTCCGAAACAGAAGCCTGTTATTACCTCTGCACAGTTGTTCCTTTTACCTTCTTCATCTAAGATAAAGTTGAAGGCTCTCATTTTATGATTGAGTGTAATTTTATTAATATTATTATATATTTTTATTATGGAATGTATTAGTGCAGTTCTCAAAGGCTAGCTACCTTATGTAAGGAACGGAGGCCTTTTTAACTAACTGCCTAACATCATAAGCCACCAATGCGGAACACACTGGTTAGCTCAAGAAGATAGCCCTAATGATGGATATGTTTGTTTAGAAGTCTTGCGAGGCCTTTCAGTTTGGTAAAATCAGAAATTGCAATTGAAAGATCACAACAGTAAAAAATCATAATTTTAATAATACTATTATAAAATATATGATCTTAAAATACAATAATGAAAATTATATTCTGAAAATTTTGAAATTTGTTCTGATTATTCAAAATAAGTAATATGCGCCCAAAATCTTTGAACTGTGATATTGTCTTCAAAGCTTTGCAAAGCCTTCTGTGAAGAAATCTAATTATGTGGACTGCAAAGTACGAAACGTCTTGGACTGAAAATTTTTACGGGACTTTAATATATTTTTTTATATAAAAATATTATATAAAAAATTATAGAAGTTCATATTTTTCAATTTTGTAAGTGATTATTTTGGTCAAAATTTCAGGATTTGTATTTTTCAAATTATTTATCTTCAGTTGCTTTAATGCTTTTCCTTTAAAAAGACTTCTCTGTCGCTACGCCTTTTTCTCTTTGAAGGGGGGAATATCTAAGAAAAGTGAAGATTATGTATAAGATTAAATTAGCAACGTGAATTTCTCTTCTCAATTCTAAAAATAGTAATCTTTCTCTGCACTGCGTCATTTCTAGATTAATTCATGTCATATGACTCTTCCATAATTTTGATGATGTAAATGGAACTAAAACTCAAGCAACCAATAATAATTTTACAGAAGTATTAAATATCCGATCAAAATGCATTGAGAACCCAAACTAACTCAGTCTGAACTCAGATTTCACCGTGAACATAACGCACTTGCTTTCAACGCTTTGGTCTAGCTGCGCTGCTATCTGTCTACTCCTTCTATCTTACTGAAAATAAATGCAAAATGTAAGCTTTATGGAATAGGTACATTTAATGTGCTAGCTTTATTGTGGCCACAGCAAACTGAAATAAAAAGGGAAGATTTAATCTGCCTTCGCCTCCAGTTTCCTATTCATTATGGATCAACACTTTTACGCCATTATAAGTTTTCTAAGTTTGTTTTCTAAGTTTGTTTTTGGTAACATATATGTTACCGTGAAAGACCGAGATTGGAGAATGTCGACTTTCACCGGAGAATGTCAACATTCACCAAATACGTCGGTGAAAGATCGAATATTGCATTACATTGTTGTACATTTGGACTCTCACCGGTGTATGTCGACAATCACAGATATGCTCTGGTGTAGGTCGAAAAGAGAGGAGTAGACAAAGAGGCGACTGGCTGTTTCCCATAAATGCAGTTGTAAAAGCAAGGGCTTCTTGTGCAATCCAAAGTGTCATAGTAGTTTAAGTTGTTGCAATAAATAAGATTTGAATCACATAATTCAATAAGTTTTTATTACTGTTATTTTATTTCCTCATTTAGAACGTACTGTATAATTAAGAAGGTTTTTAACTTCTCTTATTTTCCTTTCTCGTTTTGAATGTACTGTGTGTTTTAAGTTCTTATGTTTTTAACTCTCAAGTGCGTTTTTTTGCGACTGAATTACGGAGAAGAAAATATAATATTCTTATATATTCAACATTCCCCATTAGTACATGGTGAATGTCGACATTTACCGGTCAGAAATAAGTGTATTTGGAAAATATTTCGGACATACACCAAGCGACTATGTGAATGTTGACATTCACCGATGAAAGTCGACATTCTCCAGAGTTCGGTGTTTTACCGTAACATATATACTATATAGTGCAAAATAAATTAAAAAATAATATCTTTGCGTGCGTACGGGCTCGTAACATATTAAACGCACACAAAAACTGATGATAACTTGATAAAATTTATTTTGCGAAAGGACACACTTCACAGCTCTAGAATATTCCAGAAAAGTACTCGTACTTTTAGCATCACAGAACACAATCAGTAGTTATACTGCAAACTACTAAGAACGTTGAACAAAATGCAACGAAAGCGCATCTAAAGATCGAACCTGACACAGAAATATATCAAATCCGAGCTAACTCGGAACTAAAATGAGAGCAGATACTCTTTCCGGTTTTAAATGTTTTTACCCGGCACCGAGAAATCTGTTGCAAATTCCATTTCTCGAAACTACTGGAAGGCATATACGGTTCAAGTTACATCTAAGGGGCGGTTACAGTTACGGTTCAATAATTGGATCAATTGCAGTTATTCAATTGCCGTGCCCATTAGAGTTACACAGGTACAGGACTGAAATATTCCCAAGTGCTTGCCAAATTTGGCGGCCAGTTTATTGCCATTTGCCAGTTTGGAGATATATCGCCAATTCAGAGACATAACCATTTGCTCAGTATTATTTTTTTATCCACCATAGCTTCGTTTTTTTACATTTTCATGTTACATTGCACAAAAAATATTATTACAATTTCACATAAAATTTTACTTATATGTTAAAGTTATTTACATATATAGTTGAAAAATTCGTAACAGTATGTTAAAAATGCATCCAATATTCATTTCTTAATAAACATACGCAAAACCCAAACACCAGAAACATGGTGGCAAACTACAGTTAAAATGAGCTTAACATGACAAAACCAAAAATGAAGTAAGAAATTTACATCTTTTGTCGCATTGTCATCAAGGGTTGTTGCAGCGAAAGAGATAAATAAATCAGCCTGTTTGAACTAGTTACTTTGTTTCCTGTTTGCCTGTTTTTCCTTGTTTGCATGTTTAGCCTGTTTGTACTACTTACTACATTCATTAATCATATATGTATATATATATGTATATATAGAGAGAGTCTACTTCTGCCATTAACAATCGTTATTTTTATTTTTCCTTATCTGTAAGATTGAAATGATTTAAACTTTTTAAACTGGCCTTCTAGACTGGAAAGTGGTTAATAACTCTGACTGCCGTACTGAAGAGCCCGAATTCGAATACCTGGGAAGGTAGATGTAAATGTTCGTTAACTTTTGGAGGGTAGTGTATATCAACGAAATCTCAGCCACTTCTACTTTGTAGGGTAAAAGAAATTCTGCTATTTGAATACTTCAAATAGCAGAATCGCCAACACAAGACTAGCTTCAAATTTTAATCAATCTGGCTGTCTTCCTATTCATGATTAAGCCTAACTCTTAGAAAATACAGAAATCATTTACCAAACCAGCCATATGAATTCATAGGAAATGAAATGGCTTTCTTTAGCATTGTCAAATATATGTCTCAAAATTCCCCATTCGCTCACCAGTCAAGTCCGCCTAATTTGCATTATGATCTAAGTTTTACAAATGAAATAGGAGTTACAAAAAAATCCCATAAAATGACTTTCTAATTAAAATAAATTTTGTGGACTACATCCAGTGGTCAATTGTTTTAATATATGTTTCTTTTTACATCATTATTTAGCAACTTATCAGAAAAAGTATTTTTATTTTATTTTAATTCAAGATGACTTTACTTCTAATAAATACTCTCTGTGCATATAAGATAAATTAAAACACTTTAAATGAATAAATTCACTTACAAATACGTTGGTGAGGTATTTATGAAAGATTATCTGAAAAAAACTATAGTATGAAATATAATTTATGTTCTTTTAAAAAATAGTAACACTTCCATGTAAAACGAGACTTAGAAAAAAATACACTCAGGAAACATCTATTGAAATCATACATTAATTTAACAAAAGTTTTAATGTAATTAGCATGACTCGCTTTCTTATCAGATTTATTGAAATTTCATTTAAAAATTGCCAAAATTTGATTTTACAATAAAGTTCTAAAAGCGAAGAGTTATTCTACCGTAAAACCGTTCATTGAGTCCAAGAGAAAATTCAACTACGCATCACCTGGGAAATTAGTATGTTTCAGTTATTGACTTTATTCTTCGCTCCGCATTATTAATTTTGTTATATGCCTCGTTAATCAGTTAGTTATCTGATGTAAAGCATTTTAATTTCAAAGTGATAAGGAAGCAGTTTATTAAGCGTCATAGATGGCACGATCAATGCTAAATGAATAATTTAAGCATTAAAACTGAAATTTATGATATAATTTATTCGCAATTCTCGCTCTTTGCTGCATTTTCCAGAATTTGCAGATTTCCAGGCGCTTTACTGGAAATAGTTATTAAAATGGAAGAAAAAATTGCTTTCTATTTCAGGTGCATATCCAAATAACTGATTGCTTTTAAATCAAATTTCACATTCTACGTCCATTCAATATCTAAATTGTATTCTTTGTTACAGTCACATTGCTTGATGAAAAGAATTATACTTCTCTTTTTAAATTTAAGCAAAATTTCTTGTTTTATCATTAAGTTATTTTGTGTAAAGTAGAATATTTAAGTTGATACATTGAAATGAAAGCAAACACAATTGCGATTACTTTCAGTGCCATTTTTACTTCTTTGTACGAAATAAAGAAAGCATTGTAATAGCGAAATATTTCGGGTATATACACTCATGTCCATAAATTAAGGATAATTCGGAGTAACGCGGTAATCGAACTCTAATATAAATTTATCACCTGTAAAATCACTACACACATCATCAAGAATCATATGCAAGTTTCAGGAAGTAACCAGATGACACCGATGGTACGCCACAATGACGAGAGTGTAAGAGAGTGATATATAAAGAATATAGGCAAAGAAGTGCAATAACCGAATAGTTATGACACAAAGGACGCATTTGGATGATTTTTTACGTGCTAGAATTATCGGCCCGTATGGAATGCGGGCGTACCCAACTGGAAGTATCAGACGAACTTGGAATTGCCCAGAGTGTCACCTCCAGGCTTTGGCAACGACTCCAAGATGATGGTAATGTGAGTAGACGTTACAGCACAGGTCGCCCCAGAGTTACAACGCCTAATGAGAATCGGTATTTGGCATTTACTGCCAAAAGAAACAGGCGGAGCACAGCCTCAGACCTGTCTCGTCAGCTCTCTTCAGACACTGGTACGACAATTTCAAGGCAAACCATGTACAGACGCTTAGGGCAGATTGGTCTATAGGCTCGTAGACCTGTCAGATGCGTTCCACTTCCTGCAACTCACTCTCGCCTGCGGTTAGCCTGAAGTAGATAGCATGCATTGTGCACACCGCAACAGTGGGCTTGTGTGATGTTTTCCAACGAGTCCAGGTTTAGCTTGCAGTCTGATTCTCGCCGGACTTTCATATTGAGAACTCCAGGTACCCGTTACCACCAAGAAAACATCATTGAACGATACCGTTACGGTGGTGCAGGAGTGCTCGTTTGGGGTGGAATTATTCTGGGTTCCATAACTGACCTGCATGTTCAAATTGGAACCATGACAAGCCAAATCTATCGGGACGTCATTCTGGAACAACATGCACGTTTGTTTCGGGACGCCATGGGCTCACAATTTGTGTTTATGGATGACAACGCCCGTCCTCACCGTGCAAACATCGTAAGCGAATGCCTTCAATCGGAGGATACCACCCGTATGGACTGGCCAGCATTCGCACCGGACTTGAATCCAGTAGAGCACGTGTGGGGCATGCTTGGCCGACGAGTTGCAGCCCGTCAACCTCCTCCTACATGTCTACCGGAACTTCGGAGAGCATTGCTTTTTGAATGGTGTAATATCCCCCCAAGATCAGATCGATCATTTGATACTCAGCATGCCTAGGCGTTGTACGGACTGTATTGCATCGTCTGGGAGACATACAATATATTAACAATCATACCAACCCTGTAATATTGTTTTTTTGTAATATGCTCCAGGGAGAAAAAATCGCTATTTTTTTAATAATATCAAACATATAGCATCTTTTTTGTTCTTTACCTTTTGTTTAAGAAATAACCTTTACAAATAAGTCAAATTTGTTTTGCTTCTAACTCTTCTATTGCCTGATTTTGCACTATCCTTAATTTATGGACATGAGTGTATTTCAACGAAAATAGACATTTCGACCTCACTCGAATCCATTTCAACGATGTTTTAGAGTGACATCTGTATGTAGGGACAGAATAAAGGACTCTTTTTTTCTAGATTGTAAAATGGATTCTGAAGAGATCTTCGGGACGTCTGTACGTAAGTAAGTATGAAAGTATCTCGCATAACTCGGAAACGAGTAGACTCAGAACGTTGACATTTTGTATGTGGGACTGGCTATAACATGTAGTTCAGCACCTCCTTTTTTGGTTGCAATCGCCAGCACCAAATATATATATACTCACTCTGTTACCCGGCAGGGTGAGTTGTGTTCTTTATACTTATACATTCGTAAATTGTGCATTTTGCTTTAAAATGGATTGAAATACATTGTTCTTATGTTCCGTTAAATTTTTTATGCTTTTAGCTAACCTGCATGCGATAGTTGTAGAATTATCAACAGTTTAAAAGTTGGTTAAATACTACTAAGGCTAAGAAAGCTGCCCTTCGTTTACATTTGAAACTCCTAATGGAATAGTGAATAACGTTAGTTTCTGCACCTTATTCATCTCGATAAATGAACAGATCTCGATAAATTAGTATTGAGTGTCCTTTTGTCGAGTGGGACCAAAATGAAACTTTCAATTATCGGCACCAAAAAAAATTCTGTCTTCCTGCCCGCTGACCGAATTGCATGTTTTTGCGTAAAAATTTTAATTTTAATTGTAAAATGATTTAAATATTTTAACTATATTTAATGCATTATGCTTTTTTTATTTTATAATTTTTAATGAAGATGTTCTGATATTTTGTGTATTTTTGCCTTGCCACGAAGTGAAAACTGAAATTATTTAATGATAAGTGTATTTCCAATGAAATTCCGGGAAATGTTTAAATCAAATGCAGGAAACATGTGTATAATTTAATTATCCGTAAAAGGAAGTCATGTGGTGTCCACATCAGTTTTTTAATTAAAATGTGAAAAAACTCACTAACTATCTATTAAAATGTTTAAAAAAATAACACCAGACTGACTCTGATTTTAAATAAGCATTTTAGGTAGTAACTCTTTACTCGTTGAAGAAGCACGACGAAGATGAACAATGCATATTGTTATGTGATCAGGGTAAAATAAAATTCCGTAAACATCTGATTTGCTTTAAAACACTTGAAAGCTGAAAATCTTGTAGCGCCTAGAGTAAAAAGATCCTTGAATAGTACGCTACTAAATGAATTAACCTGATATAAGGTCGTTATTAAACTTTCTAGCATACAGAGAAATTATCAACGCCCATCTTAAGGCAGGTACACAATTATTTAAAGCTACATAAAATGATACATAAAGTAGTTATCTAACCCTGTTTAAAAGGAATAATTGGGAGATGGGATCGTGGCAAGTGAAGATAAAAAACAAACTTGAATTATTAGCGTACATGCAGGACTGCTTAAACGTCATAATTTCCGCAGCAAGGTAGACTACTGCTATGGTTGATGGAGTAACAGAAAACAAGTTAGTATCGGTATCTGGAAACGGTATTAACATCAGAGGTGGGATCACAATCAAAATCGGTTTGTAATAGTGCCAACAGCGTTACATTGCGAAAATTAATGGCATATAGCAGCATTCACTGTGGAAAATTAAATGGTTGCTCTTGTAACAGCTTTAGATATTGTTGCAATAATAATCTTAAACTTTTGAAATAGTTGAATTTGAAATCTATATGTTAATAAATGGCAATGTTTGAAACGCCAACACGAGAGCTGCGTGCGGTTCTCGCACGAAGTAAGAAAATCATTTTAATTTAAAAAGAGATAGAATACGTTTTGGCTGTTAATGTTTGATGTTACCTTTTCTTCGACTTATATGTTGCAGTTATGAAATTGATCTATTAAATAAAGTTTGCTGTGTTCCAATGGAGTTGCTTTAATTACGAAACAAGCATTACACTCTTTACTTGTCTGCAGAAAGCATGGTGAACGTTCATCTTGCAAACTTACATCCATACAATTGTGTGAATAACACTGTGATGTACATCGATGCAATTTTTATAACACTGTGTGTTAAAATTAGAGCCTAAAAAACTTACTCCAGGGTTATAGAAAGAAGCACGCTACACTTCACCTTGCTTCTGGCAAGAATTTCCGGTTTAGTTTTAAATTTTCGACACTGGAACAGGAAGAAAGAAACGCCCTTGAATAGGCGGTGGACAAATTTTGTAACTTAGTATTATGTTTATTAGTCTTTCATAAAAAAATGTGGCTTTTATATTTGGGGATTACTTCTACTGAATTCTAACTCAGAAATTCAACATACAAAAAGAGCAGTCCTCGGAAGACAAGGCAGGCTAAATTTGAACATTTCCTTTGATTGGAATAAAAGGATCTATCTTTGAACAAATAAAAAATTAGTAATTTTATTTTTATCAGTATTACTAATTCCTCTGCATCCATGTCTACATTTTCAACACAAATGTCGCATACCTATTTCAGCGCAACACGCCATGTTTAGTAGCAACCATGCTTTGCAACCAACCTTCTGAGAGGCATAATAATTATCGACGCTTGCTGCCATAGCCTTGGCACGAGGTTCAGATCTCTGAGAAATTATGGATGTTAGTAAACCTATAGGGTCTTTGTGGCATGCAGGCAAATATCGACTAGTCCAAAATTCTGTTGAGAAACTGAAGATAGAGAAAATGTATAAAAAAGCCCTTGGATCTATTTACGAAATTCAAAATTACCTGCATCAAAATTTGAACAGATCTCGATAAATCAGTACTATCATGTACGGTGTCCAAGGCACAAATCAAGGTGATTAATCATAGCAGCAGCAATAAATGTGGGACAAGATTGAAACAAGCACTTTCCTCGCATAATTTTCTTCAATATATGCAGTTGAACTATATCCTCAAATAGTACTGAATAATATTTCGTTAACTGATATTGTGTCAACATGGAAAAGCAACAGTTATATCTTCTTTTACAGCAAAGAATGGTTGCATCCTTAGTTAAATTGCCTTGATTTAATGTAATGAATAAAAATTACAATATTATCTAGATAATATGCAATCATATCCTTCTCATGATTTTGTTAACCTCTCGTGACAATTTGAAATTAATCATAAACGTTCAGTCTACTACAGATACTTCCGAGAGCGTACATTAAAAACATTACATCCGAGAGCGTACATTAAAATAGTAATACTATTAAGAATCAAATATGCGTAGCAATTCATTCAGGAAAAAATTGCAATGTATCCTTTTTTTGTCATTGACATGGGCCCATATATTTCGTCATTGACTTGGGCCCATATATATCAAACTATTTTTAAATATTCATCAGCTTTAGTTGAGGAAATTAGAAATTTCTTAACTAAAAGCCGATTAGATAATGAAAATTAATTAATTGCATGTAATTGTAGAGTCATTAGGATTTTTTTGGAAGCAGAAGAATGAAAAATGAGTCTTCGCCGGGAATCGAACCACGGACCTCATGGAGTGTGCTGACCACTACACCACTAAGGCCTGGGAAGAAGGCGGTAGAAATACCTTATATACTCCCCCCCCCTTTAAAAGGGCGACTAGAGATCAGGGGCCCCAATCTCCAAATCATGGTGGTGAAGAATCATCATCCTCCACCTTTTTAGTTACAGACTCATATTAGGTTATTTCGGAAGCAAGATATGTGAAAAATGTGCAATGCTCTCACCGGGACTCGAACCACGGACCTCTTGAATACGCGTCGAGTGTGGTGACCAGTACACCACGAAGGCGGGAGAAATACCTTATAAAATAAAATAAAATCTTTGTAAGTTTGGAAAATAAGCTTTTCTGAATGTAAATGGCAACTGAGAACTGAAAGAATCATGTAGAATTATCTAAATGTTTTACTATGACAAGGTTTACTATGCACGTTTTTCTTCTAAATGCAAATAATTCTCGAACCTAAAACGAAGTCGCGTATCAAGTCTGCGAACCTTCTCTTTTAATTTTTCTTACATGTAGAAAGTTATGTTTTTTTAGTTATTACTCATTTTATACCTAAGCAACGACAAATTCCCCAAAATGCAACACTCTATTAATCGGCATTAAAAACTGAAGTATTCGTAATAAATTGAAATGGAGATTTATCATTAAAAATTGCATGAAATATAAAATAATTAGGTTTTCTTTTCAATTAATTCAATGGGTAAAATGATTGTGTAAGAAATCTGTTTTATTCTTGTATGGCAATAACATCAGATCAAAACGACGAGTTTTATCGCGGCCAAGGTGGAATGCCTGTCGTTTCCTGTCCTTGCCTTTTCTTACAAAGCCTTGAGCAAATTACAGGAGACAGCTCAAATTATAACAGCTTCGTCACTGTTTTGGAAGCGAATGCTCCAGCAATACTGCTTCGAGGGTCGAATACACCTTTTTACACGGAATTTCCTCTTCCACCATCCTTTAAAGAAACCTTTTGCCTCTTCAGTATTTGTGACCCCTAAGGCCTTGGGCTCATAAAGCCTTCAACAAATTATAGTAGACAGCTCGAATTATACTAGCTCCATAACAGTTTTGGAAGAGAATCTTGCAATACAGTTCTGAGGGTCATATACCCCTTTCCTCTTCAACCATCCTCTCAAAAAACCATTTTCCTCTTCAGTATTTGTGAAAATACTTTTCAGTATTCATTAAGTTAAATTAAATCAAGTGTTCAGTTGCTACAAAGACAACATTTTAAAAGCCATGTCTTCTCAGGGTTCGAATTCGGCCCTCTTTCATCTTATAATGCAACTGTGTCTCAACACGTAAATGATATAAAGCAATCATCACCAAAAGAAGCCTAAATACCTAACGTAAATACACTCGGTGGTTCTTTTGAAGGAACAGCATTGCATTTATATAAATATTTCATTCTAAAATCCTATTAATTAATTTACAAAGATTTGTTAAAAGCAATCGTTAAAATAAATCTTTCGGAACATAGAATGTTTCGAATCAGATACCATTGTAAATTCCCACCGTAATAGTTTATAAAATGGAACAAATATTGGATCAGAAATAATCCATTAACTCTTATAACAAAGGAACACTTAACAGCAAGAACCTGTTGCACACTACATCAACCACTCATTTATCTGTTACCTGCAAGATGGGGAGTGCAACGAACCAAACAAATTCAGAATTTCCCTCCGTGATTCCCTAAATTACAGTTTATGTCCCTAGATACGCCAGTCTTCCCTAACTGATGTTTCCCTTTAAGGGAATAATCGGTGATCGGGTTCTCAGCTTAGGGAGAGACACTTCGGTTATAAGATCCTATCCTCACACGACTTATTTACACTTATGTAATTGCCTTGTGACTGCTTTTCTGCCTGAGAAGCATTAAGTGGAAAGTACTGCTGTACCTAACGAGCTGGTTATCCATTAGTTTACATTCGGAATAGATCTTATTGATCAAACCAAAATGTTAATTGAACGGAGATTCATTTCAAACAGCAAAGAGATTACCAATAAACAAGCAATTTGGTGGTTCAGAATGTGACTATAATACAGCAATAATATAAATTATTTATAGGAAATTAGAAATTTAAAATCGTTTGCAACGTAGATCGTTTAGGTTTTAAAATGTTTTGCTGGATGGAATTAGTGTGTCCTGTTACTTTCAGTGAAATTTTTCAGATTTGTAAATTTATGTGCAATTAATGAAAGCTGCAGATAAACGACAAAATAGAGTACTTTTTTCATCGTGATGGAGAAAAACGCTAAATATAATTTCGCTGAAATCCCCTTTTATAAATTGATTTGAACAAACAGATTAAAAATTAGAAAACGAAACCTGAATTTAATATGTTAGATTGATTTTGGATTAATTTACTTTTGAGGATTGTTTAAGATATTAAAATAGATTTTTAACTTTTCATCTTTTCATGCTAGCGGATTCCTCTGAGAAATGATCAAACGTTTCTTTCCTAAGATTACTTTTTCAACAATTTGAGCTCGCAATCCTTTACAGTAATAAAATTAATATGTTAAAAACATACATCAGTGAATGGTGTAAGTGACGATCAGCCATGGTGAATAAGAAAAGAAAATATATAATAACGTAATACGATTCGATGAACGGGCATTTTTCCTTTGAACCTGCGAGCGTGTTGTAGTCGAGAGTAAACTACAACAAGTAACATTCATTTCATAAAGGAGGCTCTTACACCCCATGAAAAAAATTATTCTGCAGGTATATTTTCATATAATGTAACGTGGTTGATACAAAATAGCGTATTCAAGGGCGGATGGGATTGGTGCAACCGGCACATGCAATTTAAAATGATGGCGGTACCATCTTCAAGATGTACATCTATCGCCAAGCCGGCAGTGAGCACAGGTGAGGGTGTTACTCTTGACGAGCAAATGGCAACTTGCATAAAAGCGCCACCCTCAAGTTGACTCTTACTTACCAAGACACAAAGTTGCCCTGCCAAAGTTTCCCAGTGCACTAAGTTCGCCGTCATGAAAAAAGTAACTTTTATCAAAGCTGCCGGATAGCCATGTGAAGTCCTTGGCGAACAATCGCCAACATACACAAAGGTGCCAGCACTTTCCTCGAGTAGCCATATGTCACCAAGACAAAAAGCGCCCTGACGGAGTTACAATAGTTCCGGTACCCTTTTGAAGTTCGTCATCATAAAGTAATCTTTATCATTGCTCCTGGACGCCCATGTGAGAGTCTTAATCGTGGCGAACATTTATCTACTTGCGTATAGGTGTGGCCCCTTTATAACATTTTATGAAATCATTCGTGTAGCAGGACATGAAAATTCCTTACTTTTATGCAACGAAGTAAACAGTCAGATCCAAAATTGCGAATTTTTGATGAGCTAACATCGACGGAGTTAAGACGTTGAGTTTCATGCAGTTACCTTTCGAGTTTATCTTTCGATTTTTTTAGAATGTTACGAAATCTTTTTCTCGTTTTTTGCTGCAGGAATTTAACATTTATGATTAATTTTTTATTTTGAACCATCGATATCAAATAAGGTAGCACAGTCACAAGCATCGATGACTCAGGAAATTTACTAGAATCCCCATAGCTTTATCCGCCTCTGAACGTGCTTATTGACGTTAATTCAGCACATCTAAAATCAAGATGTATTTTTAGGGGGAGGAGGAAGAGAGAAATTTGTTGGAGTTACTTTCCTAAATTAAGTAAATGGTTGAATTCAGAACTAGCTACCTAAGAAACCTCAATAAAATAGAGCTTTGTATTCGCTTAACATCTTCTGCAGAAAACATAGAGCATATGACGCAGTACAAAAAAAATTTTCTAAGTTTAAGAGGCTTATAAATAATTTTAAGTACATTTAATCTCTTAATATCCCGTCACAAAAGAAATTTTTAATGGCTACAATTTTCACTTTATGTAATGCCCCAGTTACACTTCCTAATTCCTTAAGTATATAGGCACTTCGAGAAATTCTGCGGATATTTTAATTTTATAATTAGTATTTTTAAATCAAATCTTTTTGATATTATTAGGTTCTATTTAGCTCACTCATTATGTTTTTTCGTTATGGTCAGATTTTTGTTATCGGTTTCTGTCTATTTCTTGATAAGTGATTCAATTCAAATTTTGCACTCATAGGAATTATGGATGACAAGACAATATAGTAAAACGTTTTCTTTTTTCTTTTTTCCAAATTCGGTTTAGATTTTTAAAGTTAATATTTAAGATATTTTTTGCTTGTATCTTCTTTTAAGGAGAGCAAATTAAAAATATTTAAATTTTACTGTTTACACCATCGGTTAGAAGGAAAAATGTTTTTTATGAAATTTTCACTAAATTTTCAACGCAATTTCTCAATTTTGGGTAAATTTACGAATTTTTCTTGGTATTTTCGACTTTATGATGTCTATAATTTCGAAGTTTCAGCATTTAAAACTATATGAGTTACAAAGCTTTCAAATTTCTGCAAACAAGAATGATAAAGAATATTAAATAGGCGACTTTTTGAATATTTTTAAAAGACAGCAGCGTTTTCGTGAACTTTTATTCAAATCTCTCGTGGTATTTGCGAGTATATGGTCAAAACTTTTCAGTCGAATTTTAATTGCTTTCTAACAAGCTATGGAATTTCAATTTTGCACGCATACACACAGTAGATGACAATACAGTGCGGTGAAAAGATGTTTTAAAAATTTAATAAAACATTTTTTTTAAAATTTAATGCTTTAAATAGTTTTTGGTGTATATATTTCCGTTTATGAACTAACTGAAACTTCCATACTTTTAGTGCTTGCTCTAAATAGTTTCCTCCATTTGACGTAACGTGGATGTGAAAAGTAAAAAAGTGTCCATATTGTTGAAAAAAGTTTTTTCATTTGAATAATTTAAATGATAATATTTCATTGACAGTAAAAAGATAAAACTAAAAACGTTTTTATTATAAACATTTATTAAAAACATGTATAATAATTAATGAACTAAAATAAGAAAATTAATTTATCTTATAGTTTAATGAACTTTAGAGGATGAATAATTCTCTTTGCATAATTCACTACAATTTTTTAATCTCGAATAAGGAAAACGTGAGAACTTGTAGACGCATTAGGTATTTGGAAGCAGGAGTTATGAGAAATGAGCAACGCCTTCGCCTGGAATCGAACCTCTCGGTTACGCGTCGAGCGTGCTGATCACTGCACCATGAAAGCATGCGAAGAGGGCGGGAGAAATACCTTATAAACTATCGAAATCTATTAATAGAAATGTATTGTCAAAAGTATAAGTCACTTTCATTATAAATTCATCAAGTATGCTCCCTAGTTTACATATTGATGATATAGTAAAACTAAGGATGAATTTTGTAATAAGAATTATTTAATATTTTCCCCATTAAAATACATAACACATTATTTTTCAGCTTTTAAATCGGTAATGATTTTTAAATATAATCTTATTTTATAAAATTTATTTTAAGTTTTTAATATTTGATTGGCATTTTTGAAAGGAAAAAATAACATCAATTTACAAATTTAGTAACAATTTAGGTGTAATCGCTTGAGTTCTTGACAGCGGCCTTCAGCTAGCAGTGTCAAAATTTTCTGTAGAACAGAAACGTACATTTTGCTATTGCTTTAGCATTTGATAAAGATCTCAAGACATCATAGACATTTTCAACTAATTTTATTTTAAAGCATATTAATTATTATATTATTAGAATATTATTCATAATTATTGCATTAGCGCTATCTATATTTTTATTCTCAAATAAAAAAAATCTGATGTGTACACCACACGACTTCCTTCTATGGAATATTAAATTACACGCATTTTTCCTGCATTTCCTTTAAACTTATTGGATTGAATTAAATCTACTTCGTCGATAGCGCATAAACCACAACAGAATGAACGCACTCTTTAAAATTCACTATATTTTTTTACCATACCGACACTCTGGCGCTAGGTTCATTTAACAGCATTACATCTCATTCATTTTGCGACTCAGAATGCACACAAATTATATCATCTGAAGAATTATCTAATCGTTGATATGCGTTCTATTCAAATACTAAAAGAAATCTAAAATGATGTATAAAAGAAATTAAACAAATAAAATAAAAAATCTGAAAGGTTTCAGACTTTAAATTAAGTCCAAAGGGGCGTTTTTTAACGTTTTGTGTGTTAAATATCATTTATCGTTTTATTTATTAAAAATCATGTTCTTCGCACCTAAGCCATAAAATTTACTTCAACAGCAATATCGCAAAATAATTTTAAAATAAGTATATCTTTTGAATTTCTGATACACAGTTCCGCTCGCTTTAGACAAAAAGGGTTTTTTTCCGTACAATGTTGCCATTGCTCGCTTTTAAATCGTTTGAGTTTGTTCATCAAAAATTCGTTAAAGGTTTACAAAATATGAAATAGATAATAAAACAAATTACAAATTCGGGCTTCCAGATGCGCAAAATTATTCAAAACTGGATGGATCTAAGTACCGTTGTTTTATCACATTTGGAGAAATTTATATGCATGTATACAGGTTCTTCATTATTTCATTTCTTTAAATACAATGCAGGGCTGCAATATTTTGCGGCAGCAGTTTCAAAAGTAATTCAGACTTTTAATGTTTCCAACGCAATATCACAAAATGAAAACAATAGTCCTTCAGGAGCAAAGCCGCTTTGGACTAAAAAGAGAAACAGTTTTTCACAGACGATTTATTTTTTTTTCATTCAGTTAATTCAGTTCTCACTTCGCGATAAGTCAAAAATACATGAAAACTCAAAATATCTATATTAAAAATTAAGAAGCAAATCTTAAAGACATATTTCCTCAAATAAATTCCAGAATGGACTCAGCATGTTTTAATTCACAAAGTAAAAGAGGGCGTTATCTTTTTTGTGAGGCTTAGTTTCTCTAGATTGGCAACAAATCCACTATTTTGCTAAGTTTCAAATGTAAACAAATATGGTTGCTATTGTAAAAATAATTAGGCTTAACTTCAGTTAAACAACTTTTAAATTGCTGATAATTTTACAAATATTGAATGCAGATTTACTAAAGGCATAAAAACCTTAACGGAAAGATAAGAACAACATAATTAAATAACTTTTAAAGCAGTAAATTGGCAATTTACCAACATAAAGTTAAAAAAACTGAGCTCACTGAGCCGAGTAACAAAGTAGGTATATATATACTTTTGGTGCGGCCGATTGCAACCAAAAAGGGAAGTGCACAGTTGCGTATTGTAGCAGTCCTATACACAAAATTTCAACGTTCTGAGGCTACTCGTTTTTGAGTTATGCGAGATACATACATACATACATGCGAACGTACGTATGTGCATACAGATGTCACGACAAAATCTCTTCTGAATTCATTTTAAATCAGTTTTATAATTCGTTTGGGAAAAAAGAGCCCTTTATTCTGTCCTTACGTTAAATTGCATTCGATAGCGGTCAAAATTGGATATTTTCTTTGAAATATGATACCCGGAATTTTTCGTGATTACAATACTTCCTTTACTTCGCACAAGGAAGTAAAAATGTGACTTTATTTCTCGTACTTTCTCAGGAGAAACCTTGTCAGGACTGAGTGTTCTGTGCATACGTTTCGCGAACATATTCGTAACTGTAACAAAGTCTTGATCTCGAACAAGGAGCTGAATCCAGCTATATTCTGTGGTAGAATAACTGTGGTTAAATGGTAGAATAACTGCACGCAGGGAGAGTTTTAAAATTACCCTTTTATTAAACTAATATTTACAGCCACTTCCCAACTCGGAAGGGACAACAGAAAATAATGGCCGCACTTAAGTCTAAACTGAACAATCAAATAATTTAAAATAAAGTTAAATAGAAAACAAAGAAGTCGTTGCTCTCAGAGCTATAAACACGAGGTTGGCTTCTATGCTAAACGATCAGTGGTGCGTAGCAAGATTTAGCTAATACTAACGCGCTTAGATTAGTTCACTAAGTAATAGCGTAACAGCGCTAAGGCTTAAAACGTAAGTACTAGCTAGTCAGGTGGACGTCGATCAAAGCCGCAGTGATCTGAGACTATAAGCTCTCTCACACCGAGAAGTTCCTTGCTAACCTTTTAAATACAACACTTGGCTCCACTTCAAATTAGCATAAAGCTGAAACGCGCGCTCATTCTAAAGGGATGTTGAAATAAGAACTTACAGGAAAGAGAAAATTAACATAAAACTTTGTTAGTTTAAACTAAAACCTTACAACCAAAGATATAGTATAAAGAATATAATACTATGCTGTGAGGAGGAAATGTGAACATAACAAATGCATTTTATTTAATTTATCCTTAAAATCTTCTCAATGCTTAAGTATATAAAAATAAAAACTATCTGCAACCTCGTCCATCTACCATATAGAAGCAGGATTTCGTCTCGTAATCGATGGTGGCTATTATGGATTGTAAAAATAACTGTAGTCCTTTGCTAAGAGATTACTTACAAGAATGAAACGTCCGTTCCGTTGGTTGCAGGAAACCGTTTTCACACAAGTTGTATGGATTTCACTAAGCTTATTTCACTGAGTGCTCTAATTAAAGATTAAGAAGCTTTAAATTTCCAGTCATCAAATTTATACTGCGTGTGATTTTATGTACAGAGAATCTAGTTTCAGGGCAATCCTGATTTTTTTGTCACATGGCTTCTTGGTGTACTTGGAAGCATATCCGGCTAGGAGTCCTGACGTCTACAGATCTATTGCCGGCGAGAACATGACTGTTCTTTACTGCTCAGATAAACAAAATGGCTCTCAAATATGGTCTTTTTACGGACAAAATATGGTCTTATAAAGAAGTTTGAAAATGTTGCATTAGGAGATACAGCTGACCAGAAGTAAACCCACATAGTGTTTCTAAAAGGATAAAAGAGAAATTAATCAGAGAGTTATGTAGAGGCATTCAATGGGAACAACGGATTACGTAAGTCATTGAAACTAAAACACCCGAAATGCCGCAAAAAGCAATCTGGAGTGTCTGAATATCAACTGGAAGTGAGCTAAATGAGACTATGTTAAATGTCTTTAAAAGTTAATACTTTTGCCAGAGAAATAAATGCTTGAATTGCTGTATAATTTGACATAATGTAAACGGTCATATATCTTTCATTCTTCATATTGAAATTCGCTCTGTACGTTATAACCACCCTGCGTGTTGCACAAAGTCCGTAAGGGTGTTGTTATTCGATGTTTTCAAGTGGTCGCAATCCGTAAAACAAAGAATTTAAATTAATCTTACAGGAATTTTAATAACATACATACGCGTTTTTTGTCAACTTATGTACACTCATGTCCATAAATTAAGGATACTTCAAAATCAGGCAAAGGAAGAGTTAGAAGCAAAACAAATTTGACTTATTTGTAAAGCTTATTTATTAAAGAAAAGGTAAAGTGCAAAAAAGATGCTATATGTTTGATATTATTAAACATATTAGCGATTTTTTCTCCCTGGAGCAAATTACAAAAAAAGCCTATTTACAAAAACCAATATTACATCGTTGGTATGATTCTTAATACATTGTATGTCTCCCAGACGATGCAATACAGTCCGTACAACGCCTAGGCATGCTGAGTATCAAATTATCGATCTGATCTTGGGGGATATTACACCACTCAAAAAGCAATGCTCTCCGAAGTTCCGGTAGACAAGTAGGAAGAGGTTGACGGGCTGCAACTTGTCGGCCAAGCATGTCCCAAACGTGCTCTACTGGATTCAAGTCCGGTGAAAATGCGAATGCTGGCCAGTCCATACGGGTGATATCCTCCGATTGAAGGCATTCGCTTACGATGTTTGGACGGTGAGGACGGGCGTTGTCATCCATAAACACAAATTGTACGCCCATGGCGCCCCGAAACAAACGTACATGTTGTTCCAGAATGATATCCCGATAGATTTGGCTTGTCATGGTTCCAATTTGAACATGCAGGTCAGTTCTGGAACCCAGAATAAGTCAACCTCAAACGAGCACTCCTGCACCACCGTAACAGTGTCGTTTAATGATGTTTTCTTGGTGGTAACGGGTACCTGGAACTCTCCGTATGAAAGTCCGGCGAGAATCAGGCTGCAAGCTAAACCTGGAATCGTCGAAAAACATCACACAAGCCCACTGTTGCGGTACCCACAATGCATGTCTCTACTCCAGGCTCGCCGGCTGAGTTTCAGTAAGTGGAACGCATCTGACAGGTCTACGAGCATATAGACCAATCTGCCCTAAGCGTCTGTACACGTTCTGCCTCGAAATTGTCGCACCAGTGGCTGAAGAGAGCTGACGAGACAGGTCTGAGGCTGTGTTCCGCCTGTTTCTTTTGGCAGCAACTGCCAAATACCGGTTCTCATTCGGCGTTGTAACTCTGGGGCGACCTGTGCTGTAACGTCTACTCACATTACCATCATCTTGGAATGATTGCCAAAGCCTGGAGATGACACTCTGGGCAATTCCAAATTCGTCTGATATTTCCAGTTGGGAACGAACACATTCCAGACGGCCGATAAATCTACCACGTACAGCGTGGTAGATTTATCATCCAAATGCATCCTTTGTGTCATAACTATTCGGTTATTGCACTGAAATGCTTATAAAGCGCCTGCGAACAATTTTACTTCTTTGCCTGTATTCCTTATATATCACTCTCTTACACTCTCGTCATTGTGACGTACCATCGGTGTCAATTGGTTACTTCCTGAAATTTGCATATGATTCTTGAAGATGTGTGTAGCGATTTTACATGTGATATATTTATTTTAGAGTTCGATTTCCGCGTGACTCTGAATTATCCTTAATTTATGGACATGAGTGCATTTCATGGCTCAGGAAACCAAAAGCAATTTAATACCAAAGTAATTGAACGAAACAAATTAAATTTATTAAAAATCTTTTTAATAAAATAAAACGAACATAATTAAGGTAGCAGAATTGTTAATAGTATAAATAAAATAAATCGAAAGCATTCGAACACAGCAATAATTTTCCTCACGCCTTAAGGGCCGAAATTTCGATCAATCTCTTTAATGTAAAGGCACAGCCACTCTTAACTAAACTCCCATAGTCGCATCACATATTTGATGGTTCGTCACTTTACACGCTTCGGATACGATAAGTCTGTCTGAGCATTCGTTTGTCAGACAGGAGCGTGGCAGAACTGCTCATTAATCACAAAGAGGGTGGGAGAGACCCCCTGTCTTCACAGAAGTATAAGGAGGAGGGGAATTCAGTGTATATATGATGTCCGGTTGATAGAGAGGTGGTCTACGTGTGCCTAAAGGGAAGATCGTGAAATAATTGGTTAGGAAGTTGAAGAGAACTGATGGCCTGATTATATAAGATCAGTTAAGCGAAAGCACTAATTTCAATTAAATCATCACAGGAAATGAATGATTAAACGATCTAACATCTTCCAGCCACCAGCATTTCAAATTAATTTAAATAACCTTCATGCGTGTAAATAATAAGTGATTTATTTTTGTGCTAGGGATAAGAGATAAAAAGTAATCTATTTAGCCTCGTCGCCCCCTCACCGAAAAGAAGTAGAAAGAAAATACCGTTTTTTTCGCCTCTTCCATTTCAAATTCAAATAAACCTATCATAATTACTCTGAAATAATTTTCTAATTAAGTTAGATTATTTCTTTCTTCGTTTTGGAATAAAATATTTTTAAGATTTTAATTGATGTCTTAATGATATTAAAAGTAGGAGAATGAAACAAAGGAAGATTTAATTGTCTTTCTAATTAGCCGAAGAGAGCGTTAGCCCAGAAGGGCTATTAGTCTCGAAACTGCATTTTGCCTTGAATCACTTAAACGTGATGTATCACTTTTCAAATTGTTGCCTCCAAACATTACAGCCCTGTGTTGTATTTAAAGAAACCAAATAATGAAGAAATCTGTACAAATGTATGTATGTTCCTCGCGCAGTGGAAAAACAACCGTACCTAGAGTCATAAAATTTTGGATAACGTAGTCCACCACACGAACATGGGAATCTAGAAGCATGAATTCTGAATTTCAAATTTGTTTTATTGTCTATTTCATATATTGTAAACATTTAACGAATATTTTGATTAAAACACTCGACAAGTTCAAAGCGAGCAGTGAAAACACTGTAGATAAAGAAACATTTTTGTTTGCAGCGCGCGAGACAGTCTATCGAAATTCTAAAGATATGCTGTTTTTAAATATTTTAGCTCAAAATGGCAATAGATAAAATGCTCTCAAAACGTGCATTTGTCTGTAAATGAAAAAACAAAACACTCCGTTTGGGTGCAATATAAAATCCGAAAGCTTTCAGATTTTATTTTCCTTCTTACTATTTTGTTCTAATCTTACTAAATTTGTTTTGTTAAGTCACTTCACAGAGGTCATTGGATATTTCGGAACAGGAAACGTGAAACAACAAATGTGCAGTCATCTGAATTCGAAATATGAATCTTCCAGTTTTCAACTAGACATGCTACCACTTACACAGTACGAGAGCAATCACGTGATAATATTATAATTACTTATATTCTTCCACACATAGATGATTACTGGGGAGAGACACGAGATCCGGGAGACAAATTCTGGATCGCGAAGAGAGACATTCCCTTTACTGCGCTAAGGGAAACGTAAAAGATCAGCTATTTGCCTGCAAAGATTCAAAGCCCAGTTCTTCCAATGTTTAGGCTAAAGAGCTCTGACTTATACCAGAACAGCACATATAAAGGAATCCGATACTCCTCTTTCTGGTAAACATAAAAGAAGATGCAATGAGAGTTCAATTTCTTAATCTGACAATTACATTTTATCTTCAGGTGCATTTGCAGTTACTTTAGGCAAAAGAGTTAAACATTCCAAAGGAAGTTTGTCTGTTTAAAATTAACTTCCTTTAAATGAAAGAATATTGAGAATTTGATGGGTTTTCTTTGAAGTTCTTCATGTATTTTATATATAATGCTGATTTCTTTTTGTTGTTGTTAAAACACAATCAGTCTGTCAGATGCACTGCTGATCCCTTTTTGTATTGGAACATATAATGTGTCAGGAATGAGTGTTCTGTGTATACGTTTGGCAAACATATTCGTAACTTTATCAGTCCTGATCTCGAACAGGGAGCTGAATGCAACAACTATGTTACTGTGGTAGAATAACTGTGATAGAATAATTGCACGCAAGGAGGGTTTTAAAATGACCCTTTTATTGAACTACTATTTACAGTCACTTCCCAACTCGGAAGGGGTAACAGAAAATAATGACCGCACTTGGGTCCAAACTGAACAATCAAATGATTTAAAATAAAGCTAAGTAGAATTTAAGTAGTCGTTGCTCAAAGAGCTATAAACGCGTGTTTGGCCTCTATGCCAAACTATTAATGGCGCTTAGCAAGATTTAGCTAATACTAACGCTAGTGATGGGCAACTTCGGTACTTTCTTGTACCCGGTACGAGAGTAACGGGTACAGACAAGTACCCGGTACAAAATACCCGTTACTCAACTAACCGTTACTTTGAAAAGTACCGAAAACCGATTTCAAGTACCGAGTACCCAAGTAACGATTTGGAGTACCGAAGTAACGAAATACCGGAGTAACGGTTTGCTGTACCGAAGTGCCCTAGTAACGATTTGAAGTACCGAAATACGCAGCTAACGATTTTGCGCACTGAAGGAATTCTGCCACGTCACCACGTGTTTGATTTTATCTGTGCGGAGTAAGATTTTGAATATCAGAAAACATGTCAACTGCGGAAGTGTCTGAGGAGCAGGAGAGAGCGGCGGGTTGTTTCTGGTGTTGGGTTTGTGTAGATTGTCTTTGATGGCCAGTGGGGGTTGGGAGGATTGGCGCGGGAAGTGGATGGATGGAAACATTTTCCCTTTCGGTAATGTCTTGTGTGCAGGTGCAGCAAAATCGATGGGTGCTCTATTAATTTCGTGAAAGGGGTCGTCCATAGATGATGTCAAGCTTGGAGGGGGGGTTAGTGAAATTGGGACAGTTTGTGACAAGGCGGAGAAGGGGGTAACAAGAAGTGTGGCATCATATTTTGATTAAAATAAAAATGTTTAAAATTAGCAGATTGAATTTTGAAGTTATTTTAAAATTACCAAAATTTGAAGGTATTTCCTTAATTGGGGCGAAAGCAACTTTCATGTGATTTTTTTTTTCTTACATTCCTTTCTTTCCAAAAAAAAAAAGGCATTCAGAGTAGGTTTTGAGAGTAGGGTAGCGGTAGAAATTGTAATTTTATTGCTATTGTGTATTAATTATGTTTTTTGCTGTAAACTTTTCTCTTATTTCGTACAAAATAAGTGCACGAGTCATTATTATTGTTATATTTACAGATGTGATTAAAACATATAGTTTAAATTTAAAAATAAAGTCTGAAATATGATCTATAATGTAGTGCTACGTTTTTGAACTGCAAGTATAAGTTTACGTAATATTGCGTGACATGTGGCAAAGGGGATATGTTGAAGTGTGACACTTTGTGACAAAGAGGGGTAGGGGGTCCAAAATGTTGCAGAAAAGTGTGACATCATTTATGGACAGCCCCAAATGAGCATAGTTGCGTACTTGAAAAACGTCGGAAGATTTTCTTTGTATGATATTGAAGGAAGGGAGAGTACACTATGTTTTTTTCGGCTGTGTTGTGTTGTGTTGTTGGAGGGAAACAAAGGAAAAAATCGGAAAATAGAAATTTTGATGCAACACTATACTATGAGTAAAAATGTCGCAATAAATTTAAAATAGAAAATTAACTATAACTAGCTGTGTAGCAACTCGATAGGATGCAGTTTCCTAAGTAAATATCAGAAATTTAATGATCAATCTGTTTTAACATGATATTTTTTATTTATACGGATAAATAGTATACCACAGAAGTCGTTTAATACCTTCAATTCGGTAGTAAAGGGCATAGGGGTGCGTAGGGTCTAGAAATTAAAATGATCACAAACCATTATCCCACTTATAGATTTCGCAAATACAACCAGATACTACTGTCCTCGCACCAAAACCGAAGTGAGCTGAACCCTCATTGATCCTCCAGTAATGAATACCGAAATACCGAGAAGAGACGCATATTTTCGCTACAAAGTAGCGAATACCGAAAAACACCCGTTTCGGTACAGAAGTAACTAATACCGAAAAGTACCGATTTCGGTACCTGAAGTAACGGGTACTTGGATGTACCGATTTTCAGTACCCGTTACAACTAAGTACCCGTTACAAAATACCCGGTTCGGTAGTACCGACTCATCACTAACTAACACACTTAGATTTCTTCAATAAGTAATAGCGTAACAGCGCTAAGGCTTAGAACTTAAATTCTAGCTAGTCAGTCGAACAGAGCCGCAGTAATCTGAGACTAAAAGCTCTCTCACACCGAGAAGTTCCTCGCTTACTTTTAAATACAAACTTGGCTCCACTTCAAATGAGCATGAAGCTGAAACGCGCGCTCATTCTAACGGGAAGTTGAAATAAGAGCTCATAGGAAAGTAAAATTAAAATAAAACATTGTTAGTTTAAACTAAAACCTTACAAATGTTATAATCAATATGAGACAGTTTTATTTAAAAACTAAGGGCTTACTTAGCATTTTAGAATTTAATTTTGTTTTCTAATTCTCTACGGCTACTCGGCAAAGGCTATGCAGTAGGGCTAAGAACTAGTTGAGAAAATATCGGCCAGACATTATAAGCTGCGAAAATTATATGATATTACTTTAATTAAATTTAAAATTTTTATCTTATTCCGTGTCATACTAATTAATGAATTTTAAGATGAATCATGTAATTCTCTATCATAACTGATTTTCGACGCGCTTAAAAGAAGAGTCACATAGAAATTTTCACAGGTATGAATCAACAGGATCAAAATTGCTTTTATCAATAATTTTTCCTGCAACAGTTTAATACTTTCCTTCGTATCTGTCGCAAGTATTCCTAAACGCGTTATAACACTAACTAAGGCTCCTAAATATTAACTAAGGTTATTTTCATACACCGGGGTAGGATGTGTTTATTACAAAAACTGATTTTGACATAATTTGATCTGTTCGAATAATGAACTCTAAGGTTTTCTTAAAAGTTAATGCTGATTAATGTGTTTCTTTTTTTTTGAAATGTTAGAACACATTGATTCACTAGCATCAAGGTTAAAGAGTTATGCAATAAAAATAAAAATAGCACAACGCAATTGTTAAACTTGTTTTGCTGCAGTCTCTCCTTGTCAAGAGAGATTTAACAAGCATAATTCAATCGCTTTTAAAGCAAAAAAATGCACAACTTAACAACATATAAGAACAAAATAAAAAAATGAGTTCACTGAGCCGGGTATCAGATCGGTGTATATATATACACGTTTGGTGTGGTTAATTTTAACCAAAAAAGGATGTGCACAACTGCATGTTATAGCATTCCCATATACAATATTTCAACGCTCTATGGCTACTCGTTTTTGAGTTATGCGAGACACATACATATGTCAGGTGTCACTAAAAAATCTATTTTGGATCAGTTTAAATCTCTGTTACAATCCGTTTTGGAAAAAAAAAGAATCCTTTATTCAGTCCATGGGTACATAATGTCATGCAAAAACATCTTTGAAATGGATTCAAAAGCGGTAAAATGGATATTTTCATTGCAATATGGTGCCTGAAATTTTTCGTGATTACAATATTTCCTTTACTTCGTGCAATGAAGTTGTAGGGTTCAACTATTTAAATCTTACGTTTTTACTTAGAAAACCACGAACACTTTACAAGCGAATAATCGCTTAAGTGTGAGCAGAACAAGTGAGACTTGAGAAGGGTTTAAAAGCCTTTATTATCCAGTATATTTACAATCAGTTCCGGCTTGGAACTTTACAATAAAGCCACCACTCGGGCTTGAACTTAAATACTAATAATTTGAACTAAAACTAGCTTAACTAAAGCTCTTAAATAATATAGCCGAAACTATCACAATCTAACTAGTTGGCCCCTTAGTATTAATTGAATCGGCGAAGCCTAGCAAGGGCCTAGATATGGCCGAGCGTAATAACAGCTAAGAGAGATGTAGCCAGAAGGCAACCGCGCGCTAGTCAGGAAATCAGACTCTCTCTCTATTGAAGTCGGTTAAGTCACGACTTAAATAGTACTCACTCTCATTTGTATTATATGCGTTTCTGAATTCACATTCTTGGCAGGAAATTGTAAGCTGAAATTAGAATAAGATAGGAAAGATACAAAACTTAAAATAACTGTTAGAAAACGCATTATAAACCTTACAAAGTAAAAAGAGCACAATTAATGTTGCTTGCTGTTACTCGGGAATTTCTGAAGTTTTCGATCCTGAAGTAAGAGTGATGTAGGACAGTAGAAACTTTTTGTCAATTTAAAAAAAATGAGCCTTTTATATACCACATGAAAACAAAAATGGACAATATATCTAACACAGTCAGCAAGCAATAATCGGTCAGTCAGTAGCTAACGGTAACAGTAAGCAGATGTCGGTTCAATCGATGCAAATCTACATAATAAACAAGGAACCAGTGAAACGGCAGAGTTTCCGCTAGGGAATTTTTGAAAACACTATCTGATTATAATGATGTGTGCCATTATAATCAGCTAATAGCTAAAATTCACAATAAGTATATATCGTGAAAGGAACGTATGCTTTTAGTTACAATGTTTAAATTAAGCGAATATCTCAAAAAGACACAAAACATATTGGTGGAATTATATTTTTTGAGATATACCTAATCCTTCTGACAGACATGCAGTAGCAACTGTGTTTTTATACTTTGGATTTTCGTTAAAACTTCAAACCAGTGGTGAAAAACCATATTTTTCTTTAAAAAAATTAATTCAAAACCAATAAAACCCTTTTTTAACAACAGAATAATGGCAAGTTGTTGAATGGAAATTTAAATTATATAAAAAGTACCAAAAATTATCTCTCCAAGTGAATTTAAAAGGTACCCAGCAATTGTTTAAGTAATTAAGTACTTTATAACAGCAGTACGCCATTAAGTAAACAGCTGCCGCACGTAGTAATTTTAGTATAACACTGAAGTATTCTGAAATAAGATTCAAAAGTTTAGCTCTGTGACATTTAAAAGTATGGCAAAACTTTGTACTAGTGGAAGTCTGAAATATGCCAAGATAACTGCCTTTTCCTTCTTCGTTGCTTACATCTTTCCAGAACTAAACTCATTTTATTTCTTCTTGTCATTTTTACAGTTGATATTTTCTCTTTATTTTTATACCTGTCTCCAAGTTTCTTTCCTCTATAAGTTTTATTATATTCTTATATATTTGCATTTGTGTTTGTCTTTTGTGTTACCAGTGGATTTCGGATCATTCAAGAATTTCCTTCTTCTTCTGAACCAATTATCACTTTCAGAGACTTTAAAAATTAGACAGAATTTATTTTCGGTCTCTTTAAGCTGTAACTATTTAATAGTTTTAAAGTTAAAGAAGGTCTCTTTAATATTATTTTAGTAATGAGAAAGAATAATTTTCTTTATTATTATTCCAGTTATACTTTTTGATGATAGGCTAAACTGGGATTAATGAAGTTTATGTAAGTAGTAGCGCAGTATAATTCAGAAGTACTGAAGATCCGTAATAAAAAATTTTAAAGATTACAATCTACTTACATTGTTACAAGTCCAGAAAGTCAGACTTTTATGCAAAAAGAAATATTTCTAGTAAACTAACAATTATTTTACAATTCTGAAAATCAGCTTGATTAACTTTAACATAAACGAACAAATCTTATTACTCTTTATTGTGTTCTCACAAAAATATATTCTTGAGTTATATAGTTCTGAGGCTCACTGAGGTTTCCGCTCAGATTTAAAAATTTAACATATTTTTTTTTCCTTTTAATTCTTAAATTTTTTTGCCTAATAAGTATAATCAGTTAATTTTAGGAAGAGTAATTTTCTAAAACAAAAAAAGGTATAGATGTTCTTACAGTAATGAAAAAAACTGAATTCAAATAACACAAAACTTTCAGAAATAAAAGCAGAAATTTTTCGTTACTGTCAGCGTAAACTAACGCTCTGGAAAGAATAGAAATGTGAATGATATTGAGGTCAATGAACAACAGTGTTCTGGAAAAAACAGAAATGCGAATGATGCTAAGAGCTATGAAGAAATTTCAAATTATGAAAATTATTTTTGAATAAGTAACGAACTTACTAATATTTTTCATAAGCAATAATAGTTTCCTCATGACCGGATTTCCGCCTCATGACCTTCAGCACTTAAAACATTTATGTACCACATATATGTTTACGCTAGTTTTATCTTCATTTCTTCTTTCTGTAGGGTATTGTTTAGCTGCGTCATAGATTTCATGCCCCTTTCCTGAATATCCAAAGACCTTTTTGTGGCTTCCCTTTCTTTAGCACGTGCTTACATTCCTCTGTCTTTAATCCAGCCCTGAATTTACACTTACTATTAACGCCAGAACCGACATAGAATTAACACTTAGATTTATCTAATTTAATTATTCGTTAATTAGTTAAATATATCAAAAGCTGCATTTATTTTCAGTTAGAAACACCTTGAGACATTTTCTCTCGAGAATTAAATAAATAAGTAACTAAATGTAAGAGAAATTAAGAAATGGTGAAATTATGTTAAGAGACTGTAAGTAGTAGATCGCCAATTGATTGACTAATTAAATGATGTTCTTCGAATTGTTAGTATACTTTAAAGGCATTCATTATTAAGATATTTTAAGAACTTAAAATGTCACTCACATATTCAGTATTCCGAACATATTTTCAATTGGCTGCTATGATCTGTAAACACTCTAATAATATTTCATATTTCAGTCTGTAAGTAGTCAACTCGAATAGTTTTTCCTATTCTGGGCTGTAAATTAGAGACTCTTCATTTTGTCATCATTCTAAATTTCTGTTTTATCCAACTTTATTTATTGATGACAAAATTGTGTGTTTATTCAAAGATGATTAAAAAAGTATGAACCAAGTAGAAATCGTTGAAGAGACATAGAGGCTGCTGATACGGAGTTATAAGAAGAAGCAAGATCTTATACATTGATTTCCTTATTTCAAACACCATTTCAGTTATTTGAGTCACGTACAGTGTTTTTTGTAGGTTTAATAGTGCATCACTAAAACGAATTTTTTAGAATGGTGAAATATTTTCACCTTTTCATCCTTTTAAAGATATTAGCTGAATTCCAAAATCCTTGTAGAGTCATTAACCCCTTCGCGTCTACTGTCACATATACATGCCAGCAAGAAACGCACTCATTTCCCGACCGACACGCTGACGGGCCAGAGCGTTTTCTCGTTCACCCCCGACCGTCACACATTTGTGCCAGTGCCTGAAAAGTTTTAAAAACTAAAACTCTTTTCCCAAGATGGCATTGTATGTTCATGTGGTTTCAGATACAGGTAGATTTGACCTTCTACTCAAAATGAGAGTAGCATGACTCATATACACGTGGTTTCTGATTATTTAAACGTAAGTGGAAAGAAATGTTTCCGAATGGCTTGATTTATGACGACTCTTTAAACTATCATATATGTTAAAATTATCGTTTAAGTAGCTTTTCCTTTACATAAAAAGTTGCTTATTTTGAGAAATATTTTTCAGAAGGGCTATTCAAATTACTGCAATGTTTTAATTGATAAAATATATTAAAAAACTTTTAAATTTATTAAAAAGTACAACAAAGTAAGTTTACAAAAAGCAAAATCTTTCGTGTGAACTGGAAGGTAGACATTAAATGAGCCGAGTCTCTGACAAAATGGGCATATGAGAATCACTAGAAGTACCGCTTTTAACTCTTAAAGAAATGAATTATCACTCTGATTCATATCGCCAATTGGTTCATTTATCATTCGTCTGATACAAAGCGATTGCTCGCCATAATAAACTGAAGTAGTGTAAGGTATAGAAGTAAACTGAAGGCTTTCCGAAATAAAAGCAATGCAAAACTTAATAGAACCTCACATAGTAACCCTAAAAGACTCTATAAAAAAGAATATAAATAGGAATAGAGAAAGGCGAATGTTCATATCACGTGTTTATATCACGAGAAAACGCTCTGGCACTCCAGCGTGCCGGCTGAGAAATGTGTTTCTTTCTTTTTCATGGATTTAGGCTTAACAGCCAAATATCCTCTGGCCGAGAAAGAGACTGCCGGCTTCAGCGATGCTTCCTGTCGCGAAAGAGTTAATATTTTTATGAAGTGTATCCTCTCCAGAGTCTAGATTTCAGTCTCCTAACAGACAGCTGAGACGCTGAACTTTGGACCACAGAAGCGCATGGAAGGAAATTATGTTTCATTCTTTACGTTCTCCTTTAAACGCAAGCGTGAGCGTTAAAACAAAGCACCTAAATGACCAGCTCAAGTTGTTCAATAATTATTATCTTCTGATCTTTAACTTGGGCTCAAACATAAAGTCATTAACTTTCCCGTAATTAGAAAATTTTACAGAATTAGCTGCTTTTCTGTAATAGAACTGAACTCAAGTCTTACAGTTGCAGGCTGAATGTACATTTCTCCATATAACTAAAGCGCGCTGAGGAAAAGAATATCCAGTTTTTCACAAACGTTGACAAATGTCTCTGTTCCGAAATTACTGTATCTGTCTGGATATTAAATATTTTAATCTTTGCTAGACGTAATCACCTGTAATGAGTCAAAACGTAGATAGGTAATTGATTAGTTTTCATTTAAATCTTGAAGTTGAATAACAGACTCTCTTTATTCTTCTACTGATAAACACGTACTGGCTATCCTTGGGAAGTTTCATCATAAAGGCTAGGATTCCTAAACGTCTTTGACGTTTCATTGTTCTGTCATTATTGCATCATATATGAATATCAAAGACGGCGGTTTTTGTTACATCTGTTTTTTAAATTTTTTTTTTGTGATTAAAATTATATGTTTTGTAGTTTTTATCTTCCTAACTAATTTTAACCAGCCGTTTTTGATCTTCTGTTTTATCTTTTTATGCATATTTTCTGTGCATAAACTGGCAAAGCGTATGGTTTCGTAATAAATGCTTCTTAAATCTGAAAAGTTAGGAATATATGTAATTTAACGTGCCTGTAGTAAAGAACTTAATAACTGATGGCAATAAGAGAGGCGATGATTTTTTTTTCATCACTTCAAATGCTGATGGAACTGTGGGAAGAAAAAAAAATGAAGTAAGAATGGACATCCCACTCTATAAAACATAAAAAACCTTATCTTTACTTCCCAAAAACCTTACTTAAAAATAAAATATTCTTGAAAAATAAAAAATAAAATAAAATAAGTTACCGCTTATTACTGACACTCTCATACTTCAGTCATTTTTCGGTTACTAATATTTGCTTTTTCATATTTTACTCTTTCCAAATTTCTTCCAGCTCAGGCTTCATTAAGCTAATAGGAGGAGATGGAATAAAAATGAAGGGAAAAAAATGTATCAAAAAAGGTAAAAAAAGTTGCGTCGCCTGAGGTGCTTTCCGTTTTAGTGGAGAGGGGCGGCTGATGGGGAGGACAAAAACTAATACCTGTCCAATCTGGCGAGCTAATACGACGGCCGTTAACAATATCCTCCAAGGTAGAAGGGAAAAATACGCAAGTAGAGGAATAATCATAATCGTAAAAAACGGTTCTGGCGTCGTAAAGATGTCGATCAGGGTGCAACAAAGGGGCTTTCTTATCGGCGGGGCGGCCGATCGATCCGTGCCCCGTGAAAAGGAGTGCGCCCCAGGCGGTGACGCTTATCTTCTGAGGCTGCGAAAGAGGGAAACCTTGATTAAGAGGAGCCCCTTTTGTTGGATGCCTCTATTCTCCAGCCGCTGGCGCCTCGGAGGTAACTTTCCCTCACAGAACGAATCTATCCCCCCCCCCAAAATTCCACTCCTCCCCTCCATACATTGGGTAATGGAGGCTCATCTCGCAATGCCAGTGATGAATGCAGTACATCCTTGTTAAATCAGCACGACTCTTTAGACGGTATGGTATTTGAATACTTATCGGACGGTGATTTTTCATTGTTCATTCCATCTGGAAAATATTAAATTATTAATAAATGGGATTAGTAATGGTAGAATACTCTTTAAAGGTGTAATTCCCTGTACTATTTTGCACAAAAAGTTATATATATATATATTTATATTCATAGCCAATAGTTGTGAGGAAACTAATAATTTGCGTTTCATGCTTTATCAATGCTTTGAACATTAGCAGAATTTCAATACATGAATAAATTGCAAGTAACAGAACTACATTCAGATTCAGTTCGAAAAGTACTGAGAGCAAAATTTAGTGCATCTAGAAGTTTATACAAGTTTAGTTATGTTTATAATAATTTATTTACTACTACAAACTCAAAAAAAAAAGAAAAATTAATAAAGTCTGAAAGATTTCAGATTTTATATTATGCTCAAACGAACTTTTCTTTTTTTTTCATTTACAGACACATACACGCTTAGAGAGCATTTGGGTTGACATCACATTGTGCTAAAAATATTTAAAAGCAGCACATCTTTAGAATTTCCGTCAAACAATCTTGCGGGCTGGACATAAAAATGTCATTCTCTGCGCAGTGTTGTCACTTTTGGCTTTGAATTTGTTAAGTTTTTATCAAATTGTTAAAGTTTTACAAAATATCAAATAAAAAAATATAACAAGTTCCAAATTAGGGCTTCCAGATGCCCGTGTTCGGGAGGGAGGAATAGGTTATTCAAAATTTGGTGGTTCGAGGTAACGTTGTTTTCTCATAGCGCTAAAAACATGCATACATTCATGCAGATTCTTCATTACTTTGTTTCTTTAAATACGAAACGGTGCGATACTATTTGGTGAAACCAATTCGAAAAGTGATTCGGGCATTTAGATTGATCCGACGCAAAATGCCATTTTGAGACCTTTCTGGGCTAACGACAATTTTGGCTAAAAGGAAAAATATAAATAAAATACAATAAAACAAAATCTGAAAGCTTTCAGATTTTACGCTCAACGGGGAATTCTTTTAACGTTTTGTGTGTTACCTTTATTTATTAAATATCGTGTTCTTCTCTCCTAAACCCTAAAATTCAGTTCAAGAGCAATATCGCAAAATAATTTTAAACTGAGCATATCTTTAGAAATTCCGTTACACAATCTCACGCGCTAGAGATAAAAATGATTTTTCTGTGCAACGTTGCTATTACTCGCTTTGAAATCCTTGAGTTTGTTAATCGAAAATTCGTTAAAGTTTTACAAAATATGAAATCGATAATAAAACAAGTTCCAAATTTCAAATTTGGGCTTCCAGATGCCCAAATTTGCAGTAGGATTACGTCTTTCAAAATTCGATGGATCTAGGTACCGTCGTTTTATCACAATGCGAGAAACATACATACATTTATGCACATTCTTCATTATTTAATTTCTTTAAATATAACACAGGGCTGTAATATTTTCTGGCAACAGTTTGAAAAGTGAACCGACATTTAATACTTCCGACGCAAAATGCCGAAACGAAAACAATAGTCCTTCATGGACAAAGCCCTTTTGGAGTAATAAAAATGAAGCATTTGTTTAGACATAAAGTTTGAGAAGAAGAAGATAGAAAAATAAACTGACAAAAACTCTAATGTCAGACAAGGAATATCGGGTTTTAACACGTCCTTAAAAGTATAACACCTAAATATCTCGATTTGCTCTTATGTTGCATTAGAAGCAATAAAAATAGTAAAAATTGGTTTTAAAGCGATTTAGCATGCTTTGTCAAGGTAACGTCTAATATATTTCGTTGTGGTTTTAAAACAATTTCGAGGGATATTTAGCAAGATGTTTTACATTTAACATGATTTTCTTTTATTGTACATCTCCTCTTATTGAGTCAGAAATTAAAAATTTAAGTATTAATAAAGTTCAAAAATTAAAAAAAAAATAGAAATTTTATAAAATAATCCGAAATAACAACTGGCATAATGAAATTATTCCAACAAATTTATCTTGTTTTTAAATGCAAAATTTAAGAAAAATAAAAACATGTATATTTATATTAATAACGATAAAGGATGATATATAAAATCCTAATGAGAATATAAAAGCTAAGATTTTGTACCATATAAATACCCAACATTCTTCAAAGATTAAGCAACTAAAATCAAACATCATTAATGAATCATAAATCATTTTTGAATGACATTTGCAGAGAATATTCATAATAAAAGCGTCATCAGTGTGTGACAAAAGACTGAATTCCTTTGAAAATTTAACGACATATGTGACCATTAGCAGCCAGCACTGCACATAAAAGTTGAATGATAAGATACTTTGGGTTACAAGGTATTTGTTGTTTCCTGATTGAAATGCAAACTTTTCAGTATTTTGCCTTATTCTGGAGAAATGATTAACTGTCATTTTTGTAAAAGTTTCGGCTTTGAGTTCCAGAAAATAATTATTAACGAACGCAATTAGACAGATATTCTAGTATTCTAAATATTTCAGATTGCATTTTCGTTTCCTCACCTATACAGCCTATAGTGATACGAAGTTTATCCGTTTTTAATGCATGCTTGTACCTTCGTATTGAGAAACATTCGATTTCAGCGTTTCAGCTCTTCTACAGACTTACATTAGGATCTCTTTTATCTCACAGAAAGAAATCCAAAGAATGTTTTCTCTGAGTAAAAACGTAAAACATGAAAATAGCTTTGCATTAACTTAATGCAGCATTTGCAGAATAGTTTCAATTTTACTAGGACGCTCCTGTTAAGAGCAAGTTTGCAAGATGTTTTGAGTGCCAAGAAGAATTGTACGATAAAAAAAATATCAATCGCTATGTTTATGTCTATCGGTATACTTCAAAACAGTCACATGGAATACTGTAAATAGTAAACCTTCACTTCGTCCTTATAATATAACAAATGTGGTGGAAGTCGAAAGATGAACACATTCGTCCAAACCCAGCATCATCGAAAATCCTCGAATTGCTCTTGGCTAAACTATCTCTGCTCTGGTATATTCCATTTAACTATTCTAAGAGCGTTGAAAACTACCGTTTCAGAGAAGCAGTAAATATTATTCACTGGTGCGCTTGTATACTTAGTTGAAGGTGTGGAATGTCATTGCAGAGTTTGTGTATTGGTCAGAGGTGGTCACATCCATTAATAAGGTAAAGGTTTGTTTGCAAAGCTTGAAAAGTTTTCTATCTATATCTATCTATCTATCTATTTATATCTATATCAATATCTACATATATAATTATATATATCTATATATGTATATCTATATATTTGTATCTATATCGATATCTATACCTATCTATCTATCTATTTATATCTATATCTATTTATCTATTTATATCTATATCTACATCTGTCGATCTCTCTCTCTATATATAT
>KK118018.1:170667-182653 GCA_000611955.2 Stegodyphus mimosarum | reverse complement strand
TAACGAAAAAGAGAAATCGGCTCCATGTTACTGAACGCGGCGATTTACGATTGTTTTTAAGTAAAATCGAGCCTGATATTAACAAGCTTCTTAAAATGCATCAAATTCAGCCTTCTCATTAGTTAAGTTAGAAATTCGATGCCTTTAAATTTTAATAAAAATACTTTTTAATAACAATTAAGTATGCCTTTTGAGTGTTCTCTGAAACTGCCATTTTATTTATTTAGAAAGCAATAGTTTATTATGGATTATTTCGTATCATCAAAACCCCTGCCTGTCCTTATAACAGGTAAGCTATAACTTTTATTTTTCTTTTTAAATAACGAAGAAATTCAATAGCGTTTCAATTCCAACAACATTCTATCTATTAGTAATTTTTTTATTTAATTCTTTTTTTCACCATGCATTATGTACGCTCTTATTTCTCTAGGGAGGGCGGTATTGAAATATTCACTAGAAAAGGGGGCACCAGTTCGAAAAAGGTTGGGAACCTATGCTCTAAGCGAAAGGAATCCAGGAGAGAGAAATACTTGAAATCGTTCCTGGTTTCCTCCGAAGTTGAAGGTGGGAACTTTTTTACTTAGAAGACATAATAAACGTTATACCACAACACTATACAGTAATAATTCCTTTGTTTCTTTAAAATATTAATAAATGGTACTTCGTCTTTCCCTTACCTTTTCTATGCGTTGGTACATGAACTACTCGATCTTAGTATCCCAAGAAGGGACGAAAATCTAATAAATTCCTGTCTAACCGCAAGACATTTTTTTCCGTAAATTTCGCACCAAATTTTACAAAATTTAATATTTAGGCATCATTTGAGTCGTAGAATCGAAATATGAAAAACAATTAGTACGCTATTTCAGAAAAAGACCCATTTTGTGCCAAATGAATGCTTGATCAATGGCAGATCTAAGATAGCCTACAACGTGTTAAAAGGAAATGTGAACAAAATGAGATGTGTATAATTCCAAAGCCTCAGTTTAAAAGTAAGAAAATTAAAAAAAAAATCAAATTACCTGATAAAACTGTTGAATTCGTAGATATCAGATGTTTTTCGGGGCGGAAACACACACACACTCACACGCACCAAAAACGTGTATCATGCTACCCCCTTCACCCGAACAGCGCGCAGGCGAGAATAAAATATTTTTCCATTCTCCCTTCTTTAAAACGGCCGAATATCTATTAGGTCAGAATATCTGCTGGTCAGAATATATATTGAGTCAGAATATCTATTGGGTAATGGTGATGAATTTCCGCCTACCAAATTTTAATTTGGGAGCTGCAGTAAAGAATATTAAATGCTTGGAAGCATGAGAAATCAAATTTTTCTTCGCCGGGATTTAAACCTTGAGTTCGAAGATCCAAGGTTAGATATAAGTGCTACATCTTAGATCACGAAAGCGCGCAGGAAGCGAATGAGATAATTGCTTATAAATTTATCAAAAACTGAAGCCTTAGATAATGTTGAATTAGATATCTTTTAGCAGCTGTATATATTTAACCTGTATATATATTTAACCCATATATATTTAACCTGCATATATTTTCTTAGCTGTATATATTTAATCATTTATGATTTATAAACACTTAAAAATACTTATCAAATTATCTCAAAAAATTATTAAATCAAAGTTTTCTTTAACTATTATTAAATAAAATTTGTTTTTTCAAGTATTTAATTATTATTTTTCTTTTCTTTTAAATTTAAAGTTCTATCTGATAATTTATTTTTCTGTAGCTGGTATTATTGTTGGAAAGGAAGAACTAAATAGTTATTCTTATATTTCTACTTATGTATCGAAGTTCAAATTTACTAACATTTATTTTAAAAGAAACAGTTAAATTAAGATAATCGTGTTCTAATTAGTATCTTAAAACACCGGATTACTTATGCGAAAAGTTGAGGAGCGTTAAATATCTAATCTAAATGGCTAGTATTTCTGTAAAAATTTAAAGCCCATAAAGTGGGATGTAGAAATGAAGTGAAACAAATGCTCACTACTACAAGTATCGATTTCAGAATGCTGGTGTCGTTCAAAGTAGTAATAACCTTCCAATACACATGATTACTCGCCCAAGGATAGCTTAAGCGTCATCAAACCAAAGAAGCATTTCCCAAAATAATTACTCCTAGACGGTATTCCTGTAAATTATGGAAGCAGTGAGTCACAAACAATTCCATGCGAAGTAAAATGCACTAACTGCCGACGCGCGCTATTTGCGAGGCAACTCATCTTGGAACACAAGTCATCATTTCACTTCATTTCGGCCTCGATGGTCTCGTTTGGGACGACGATCGAAAAGTGTCCTTTAATTGATTGAAAGGGGGCTGTTCGATCGATCTCTAGCGGAAGAGAGATTTCCTACCAATGAAGCTCGGAGTTTTAATATCAATTTTTATTAATGTTCGATGTCGAGTGGGTGGAATCAAAGCTGTCGAGTACCTGCCAGCGTCGCATCGAGTATTTTCATTAGATTCTGCTTTCGCATCATGGATCAGCAGCAGAAATTGAATATTTTGCAACCATTTGTATAAGAAAAAAATATTTGCCAAATTAATAATTCATCACATTAAAAAGTAAAAAAAATGGATTACGAGGTTGAATAAAATTAAATGTTCAATAATCGTCAAGAGGACGTTATTGAAGATAAAGCTTTTTTTCTTCCCAAAACTCAATGAAAGCTTCGTCAGCCAAGGGAAGTGAAGGAATGTTAACGGAGACACGCTAAAAAAAGATTAATTCAATGAAAGCCAGTTCAAGAGGATACTTCTTTGAACCATACGGCATGTATGAAGACAAACACACAAAAATTAGAACATTCGAAATTAATTTCATGTAACTGAACCTACACTATGTTCACTATGGAACAAATTTGGATAATGTGGCAAGTGAAATCCTCAGCGTTTGTTTGTAACCAATAACTGAACTAGATATTTCACTATACCTACTTAACCTTTGTCGAATTTGTATTTTAGCACTTTTTTGAAGTCTAAACTCCAAGGAATAAATTTAACTGAAATGTTTATTAAAAGTTGTATCATGTAGATAACTAAATTTTAACAAAAAATGCCCCTTATATTTGCGAAATGTTAGAAACTAAAATATTTAAAAAGAAGCGAATTCAGTGTCTAACTAATCCGAAACTAGTTACTGCGCCTTCTAGTTAGTTCTCAGCGCTAACAAATACAAAGGAAAAATTCATTGAAACGCAGATAGTTACGCAGATGGATGTCTCAGAGATGCCGCTTACTACAAGCTGCCATAGCTCTCTCCGTTTAAACTACTGTTATCTAAAATTGCTATTTAAATTCAGTCCAATTTTGCATTTTGTTTGTGGATGAAAGAAGAAATAGAAAGTACAGAAAAGAATTAATACAAAAATAATGCGTTAGTTGAAAATAAATCCTGCAATTTAACATAAGTAAGCTTCTTATTTTTTTAAATACAGAAAGATTGCTTAATGCGTTGCTGAAAATTAGTCTTAGTGTAAGGTACATTTTAATTTTATAACAGTTATTTCAATTTAATGCTTCTTTCCTGGCTTCAACTTACAACTCCCTACCAGAATGAGTTTTTAGAATCGAGTTAAATGCAAACGAGAAGGAGAATAGTATTTAAGTCAAGTTCAACTGATTTCGACAGACAGAGTTAGATTTTTCGAATAGCTCGCGTTTGCCTTTGGACTACGTCTCTCTAAGCTGTTACTATACTCGGCGGTATTACCTGCCTTTTGATAGTTTGCTGGCTAATTTAATATTACGTGTCAACTAGTTTAGAATTGTGTTAAGCTTCGACAAGATCATTTGGTTAGTCATTCGTTAGTTCTTATTTCTTACATTTTGAGATTAAGCTCAAGTGGAGACTTTGCTGTACTCTCTAAGAAAGGGGCCGACTATTATTCTCATTTTGAACAAATAAAGATTAATTAACCTTTCTTGAGTTTACGTTTCTATTCTTGGGCTTAAGCGATTATTTGCTTAGCAGTTAACTAGGTTCTTTGTCACTTAATCTGACAGAATAAAAGTAAGGAACTCTACAATACGAATGAAGTTACCAAATTAAGAATCAAAACCAATCAGTGAATTGGAAATAGTATTGTAATATGTTCAATATTTGAAACAAAAATTTAGAACTGTTAACTAAATGCTTGCTCCACCGTAACCGCTAGATGTTGACTTAAAAGTATCTAATAAATTTTATCCATAAATTCAGGAAACAAAAATGCTGTTAATAGCTCTTCATTTCAATTGGCTACCATATTATGTACAAACAGAGAGAGTGGGTAAAGAAGCTATAAGGACACATGCCCTAATCCTGGTAAAGTACTGTTACTGGCATAATCATTGAATGAAGTCTAATTCAAGCCCATATCTTAACGATATTCTCCTCTATCAGTGGTTTAGAGAGACCACATGGGTACTATTTCTACAACGCGTTGAGAGCTTCGAAGTTAGAATCAGTGTTATAATGATCATATCTCAGTTGCCTAAACGAATTTTTAATGTTCACAGGTCTAAAGGTAGAAGCCCAGGTTAGGAGGCGGAGGTGAAATTTAATAGTATTTGCGAAACTTATGAAAAACAGCTTAATTGCATAGATATCTTGTATTTAAATTAATTCAGCGCATTGGAAATATGCTGGAAATCATATCAACAAAATAAGATGACTCGATTGCTTCATACCAAATAAGATCTCGTTTCTTAATGTTGGATTAATGGAGGATTTGAAGCATTTAATGCGCTGATGGACTGGATTCTTTGGATTATGGCAAAACACGTCAAGAGCGGAAAGCGTTCGTAGAGATAACTTAAGGAAAACTGAACTGATTTTTGTTACACATCAGATAATCACAAACATTCTCATGAACCAATTACATTTAGCAGGGAACCCGGGTCGAAGTACTAGTATTTAGTGATCTTTATCCCCTCGATACTGGAACTAGTAATTTAATTCCAGCTGTGCTTTTGTTGACAGTTTGTAAGAGAAAATGACTGCTGTTCACGTCACATGGATACACGTCTAATGCATATAGGCGCCGGCAGTAGACAGTGACAATATTTGGCGGTTTAGCATTTCAGCTTGAGGAGAAACACAGCGATGATTATTACATAACATGATAAGCCTATACAAAAATAAGTCGAAATGATAATTTAACAAAATTAGTAACAGATTTTTCTTAAATTGCAAATTTTATGGGGGAAATATGTAATCGCTTACTTTCTCAAAAATTCCATTCACATTAGCAAATTTACTTTTAGAAGTTTTATTAATTATAATAAGTTGAACGATAAAGAATGCAATCAAACTGATTCACAGAATATTAATCTGCAACTATTTAGTTAATAATATTACTGTAACATGTCAGTAAAATTAGAATTTTTGACACTTGGTTTCAATAACATATGCCGAATCATTCCGAAGCAATCTTACAAGTGGGAAAGAAAAGTATAAGTTAAAGCAAACATCGTTTTGGAACTTAAAATGAACTATATATCTGGTAATCTTCAGATGTATGTTTAATGAGTAATAAATATTTATCAATTACCACATTTCATCTGCCTTTCAATGCTCATTATTAAAGCAATTAAAAAATGGATCAACTTATTCTTCAGCAAGGCAATGTTCCAATTCCAAATCCCCGCTTCTTAATCGAAGCTTCCAGCGTTCTAGGTGTAAACTGCTGCTTCCTCTCAATCCGATCATTAAAAGGTGATTATAATGAACAACTATTATCTCACTGCATGTAGGCGAAGTAATCAGGAAACCAGCTCCGACAGATTTTAATAACAAAAGGTCCATTGTTTAGGATTTCAAAATACTCATTTCCAGCGAGAAAGCTGTTAATTCTGGAGCTAGCAGAAGAATGGGGCTAACTAATTGCACCCTTCAACGACATCCATTGATGTGAGATTCAGAAGAAGTGAGACACTAGTTTTTTTGATAACTTTAATCTTCACGAAAATATATGGATTTAGAATGACTTAGGCATATTTTGATGGTAATTGGAAAAAGGGGGTGAACAATGGATTCTAGGAACAATTTCTGTTTTCAGAGCTTTGAGAAGTATATCAAAAACAGTGTAATATTTAGATGTATAATCCTATATAAAGAGATCTCTCTTAATGATATTTTACAGGTCTGGAAAGTATTTGTTTTTGATTACATTTACCTGTCGATTTTTCTAGCTTTTATTCTTTGTTTATGACAAATGATTGTCATGAGAACAATTAATGATCGCTTAATCTATTTTGCTAGTAATGGATTTATCCATGTACTAGACAAATGTAATTAAACATAAAGATTTTTCTGATAACTTTTCTGTGTAATTTAATTTCTACAAAAATCGGCCCGTTGATATATCTTTAATGAAATAGCTTTTCTTAATATGCAGTCCACTACGTTTTAAACATTGTATTATTATGAAGAAGCGATGCATTGGAGATGTATAATTGCAATTGAATAAACTATTATTAATTATTATTCAATGAACTATTAATAAAATTAGCAAATATTTCTTGATGATCAGGATAATAGTTATGCTTAATTTTTAAATAAAATGACATTTAAACGAAACGTACAGTGCATTTCGTTGGGAGTACAATCTTGCGTAACATTCTAAATAATGAAATTCAAATCAATGAAAATGGAACCCTTATGTTGAAAGCACATTTGCTGAAAAAAGAATAATTTTCTGTTTAAACAAACACGCTTGCAGTAGGCTATTTCTCTATTCAAAAAGCACACGCGACTATAAAATTAGGTGAAGAAAAATTTAATGCCAAAAGATAGAACAGCTAATTGATAAAGAACTAAAATGACGTCGCAATGTTGAAAAGAACAAAACATGCTCTATCGAATAAGAAAGAAATTAAGAAGTTAAATGGATCAGATATTAAAGTTAAAAAATTAGGAAAAATTATGGAATAATTCACATTAAGTAACCTCCATTAAGTTTTAAGAATGTGAAAAATTTTCAAGGAAATCAAATTCACCATAGATGAGGTTTTATGGAAACTTTTAGCACAAGTTAAAAGCAAAATTATGGTTATGGGTTAAAATAACATCAGTTGTTCAAGATTTAAAGCAGAAGAAAATAAACCATCCTGTAGTTACAAGCAGTTAATTATATTTTATTCAAAAATTCTGGTATTCTTAATAATTATTTAAAGTATTTTAAAGTATGATTTAAAGTATTTTAGGCTAATCTTAAAATATTTTAAGCATTATTTAAAATACTTTAGACTAGGCTTTTTAAGGTCAACTCTTTTTGGCTTGCCTGGAAACTACTTTTGTTTGTTAAAGTATAAAAGTAATCATTTTATAAACTGTACACTAGGTTACTGTGACATCGAGATTTCTGAAAAAAAAAGGAAAGATAACTTTTAAAAAAATACGGAGACAGTAAAATACAAGCTAAAATTTAAATGTGTCTTCTGTTTCAAAGAGATTGAAGCATTTTTCCTTAGTCTACTACTTTAAAATGGGCACGTTAAGATCGTATCTACCCTCCCTTATTTTTTGTTATAACGTATGTTGCCATCGCCGCTTAGAGGGAATTAGGGTATTTGATCAAATTAGAGGATTCGTTCTTTTTTCCCCTGCAGCAGTCGTTACCATAGTTGGGGGAGGAAACAGCCTTGTCTATTCAGATTGTAACAAATATTTTACTGGAAAAGGGAAAAACAGTTGCTGACAGAGAGCTGTATAATACCATTTCGTTTCTGATGATACCACAATAGTTACAATAACTGCAAGCTTTCATTTTAAATAGATAGAGATTTGTATACAGATTTTGAAACTGATAACAGGATTTGATGTGGGAAACCAAATGCCAGCATCTTGACGTTGTTGCATCCGATTCCATGTATGTAATTACATTAATATTTATTACTGATGCATCTAACGAACAGCAGAAAATGTTTTCCAAAACTTTGATATTTTTGTGTTTAGTATCTAAGAGTGTTACCAGTCTTTCAGAATTTAACTTAGATAGTCAGACAACTTACTACATTATTACTAATTTTCCTTTCATTTTTTATAACAGTACTGTTAAACAAATAAAAGAAAAATTAATAATGATATTGTACGCGATCTTTAACCTTTACTTATTTCTTTCTTTCTTTCTTAGGGGCTATTAAAATGGTATGTTTAATTCTGAGCGTACGATAAAGTAGTGGGAAAAAGAAGTGATTAAAATAAGTACCAATTTTAGACCTGCTATCAAAAAATGACTAATGAAAAGCTGCAGACTACGTACTACATCGTTGCAAAAAATTAATAGCATTCAATTTAAATTTTAAAATAGTACCAGCTTTCACAGAAAATAAGGCTAGAATAATATATGGTAAACATATAAATGTTTTATGTGAATTAAAATGAAATTTGAATGAATAATTCATTGACTCATATTGCATCCAAATAAATTGTCTCTAAATACACTTAATGAACCCAATTATGCAACTTCAAATATATGAGTAGATGCATAAAAGTGAGTACTAAAATTTGTAACGTTGTACACTCTTTGCTATCATCAAATGCACTCGAATTTGCGGACTGTTTGGTGAATTATCACTAAGTCTTTTAGAGTACTACAAAGTCATGAGAATGATATAAAGAACGGTGTATTAAATCGAATCAGGTTTAACAGACGGCATCAACACATGCTTACAAAAGCCAACACTTTTGGCTTAAATCAATAAATTAAAAATTAATTAAGTAAAGCATAGCCAAACGGCTTGACAGATTAAATATCGCGCAAGCTGGTTCTGACAAGATAGTAACGTTGCCTTCAAGCAGGCAGAACGCGCTCTGATTTCACTTTTCAAAACCTTGCCTTTAGTACTAACTTCCTTCTACAGCATTTAAATATACGCGTGCTAGTCAGTTTGCATTCTGGAAAGAAAGTGTGAGTTGAAAATAAGAGCAATAGGAAAGCTGTCTGAACATAAAATAACTGTTAAGTAAATTAATTAAACTCCCCCAAAGAGTTTTTTTACTTACGAAAATACGTCTGTAAGACTACAGTTCTGTTATAGTGCTGTAATTCTGTTGATATGCAATACTGGAAATTTTGAGGCTCATTCCAATAAAAGAATCTTCTTAAGCTTATCAGACGCTCTTAACAGAGTTTTAAGTAACTGGGTACTTGAGACTTAAGGTACAAAGATTGTAGCAGATGTATTTGGAGAAGAGAATGAAGATTAATAATTACTGTATGAAACATAATTCTGATTTGTAAACCATGTAAAGGAAATCTTGGTTGGAGCTATAGGTGTCTTTACATATCTTTCTGTTACTCAAACACACAAAGGTCATAGAAGATTTAAATAATAAGCTAAGAAGTAAAATAGTGAATAAGGCGTTTGACTTTTATGAAAGCAAACGTATGAAAAATATAATTTTTGAGCTACCGTCATTTAATATATACGTACAGTAAGAAATTGAGAACGTATTTTACACAGAGACCCAAAAAGGTAAAATTCGATACCAAAAAATTTCAAGATATCTTTTCAGGTTTTTATAATTTTTAGGTTTTAATTTCACAATTCTTATTTTGCATTTACAGAATATTTTGAAATTTATTGGTATTGAATTTCGCTTTTTTGGGGTCTTTGTGTAAAATGGGTTCTAAATTTCTTACTTTTTGTCTTTACGGATTAATTATCAGCAACATATTACGCGAAAATACTTTGAATAATTATGTTTTTAAGTAACGATTTTGTGATACTATATATATCGTATTACTATTTCCGCCCGGCATCTAAACTAATTTAAATTGACTTCAGCAATTGCCAGCCGAGTTTGCTTTGCTAGAGTGAGATGAAAGCCTGAGCCAAAAGTTGCAGAGGGACATTTCCTTACTTTTTTACTTAAATTAATTAATTTTCACTTTAAATCGCTTGAATCTCACAAAGCGTGGCGATTTGTTCTGTTACTACATGAGTAGTGTAATTTGTTAAACTCAGGTCCTAATAAAAATATCTAAACTGACTGAGGTACTAATATCTAATTGAGGTACTAATAAACTGATATTCTCATAAATATGTTTTAAAAATCTATTTATGATTACGTTTCACTTGAATATTAAGATGTGTCGAATAGTCGCCTGACTGTCTACGCGGAGTTAAAATTTAGAATTTAAGTAGACAGATTTCGCTCAATATTAAACTGATAAAATTAAATAATTGCAAAACCAAGTTAACACAGAAATATTTCAGTTAAATACCATTATTAAATTACATGAAGATCCCTTTTACTAAATGTGCATACTTATAAAGTTACAATAAAATTTGCCACATAATTACTCGAAGGTTATTTTCAAAAAATGCGATAAATTCCAGAAGTCATTAAGATAACTCTTTTACGATTTTATTGCAAACGTAGTTAAAGTAAAATAACATTCTACCACTTAAGATTGAAAAAGCAAGTGAGATATGTAAACAGCAACATTAAGTTATATATAGGGTTCTGAAGCCGCAGCAATTTTGGGAAAAAAATTGGCTATTGCTCTGAAAACTTCAATCCGCCAGGAAGCATTTTTATTGTCAAAAGACAAATTCAAATTGCAAAGCTGCTGTTTTTTCATAAGATCATTCAGTTTGAGTCATTGAAGGTCTTACAATTATTTCAATAAAATATCTCGTGTTTTGAAACCCCTTAGAAACACGTTTTTGTGTTGTGCTTCTTTTGTTGGTTTATGATAGGAGAGCACAAAATGGCTATATATGAAGGACAGATGCCTTTATGTAAGGCTTTCTAAGAAAACCTATTCTATAATCACTAACACACAGGTGAGAATTAAGAAATTGTCCATGTCAGCCCATTCACATTATATATGGGAAAACTGCGAAATTTTCTTTGTACTCCTTTCGTTAGGATTCAAATGCCAGCCGAACGAGTCTAATTACGATGCAAAACCTGAGATTGGTCCATCCAGAATGAAACTGTTAGGAATGGAGAGACCGAATGTAATTCTGGTAATTTTCGAAAATTGTTTGGTTTTATACGTTTTCTTTTAATCACTTTGTAAGGTTTATTATACGTTTTCTAACAGTTATTTTAAGTTTTGTATCTTTCCTATCTTATTCTAATTTCAGCTTACAATTTCCTGCCGGAATGTGAATTCAGAAACGCAGAGAATGCAAATGAGAATGAGTACTATTTAAGTCTTGACTTAAGCGACTTCAACAGAGAGAGTCTGATTTCCTGACTAGCGCGAGTTTGCCTTCTGGCCACATCTCTCTTAGCTGTTACTACGCTCGGCCATATCTTAGGCTTTTGCTAGGCTTCGCCGATTTAATTAATATTTAGGGGCCAACTAGTTAGATTCTGATAGCTTCGGCTATATTATTTAAGAGCTTTAGTTAAGCTAGTTTTAGTTCAATTTATTAGTATTTAAGTTCAAGCCCGAGTGGCGGCTTTATTGTAAAGTTCCAAGCTGGAACTGATTGTAAATATATTGAATAATAAAGGGTTTTAATCCCTTCTCAAGTCTTACGTATTCTGTTCACACTTAAGCGATTATTCGCTTGTTAAGTGTCCGTGGGGTCGGAGTAAGAACTTAAGATTTAAATAGTTGAACCCTACAACTTCATTAATTGAGGAATTGCTTGTTTAATGAGAGCACTTAATATTTCATTTGCAATAGACTGAAATACAGAGCTAAAAACTAAAACATCAATGTAATGTAGGAACATTAAAATATATGTCGTTAACAAAAATGCTATAGGTTCAAGCTTTTCTTAAGAGAATTTAAAATTTAAAATTAGTTCACCCAGTACACTTTAAATTCTTTCTTCATATTACAACCAAACGGGCGTTTTTTAATGTTTTGGGCATTACTGCATTTATTTAAATATAACGTTCTTCTCACTTAAACCGCATAAACTTCAAATCAACAGCGGTATCACAAAATATCTAAAAGAACGTATCTTCAGAATTTCTGATAGATAGCCTCGGAGATAGGAATGTTCTTT
>KK118018.1:85970-163490 GCA_000611955.2 Stegodyphus mimosarum | reverse complement strand
TCCTTAATGGTATGTGTTTGCCGTCAGTCTACTTCGCTTTTAAACTCACTACGCCCGGCCGTATTGTACGTGTCTGCTGATAATCGCTGGTTGAGTTTAAGTAAGGGCTAGTTACGTTAAGTATTTTCATCTAGCTTCGGATAAGTCAGTTTAGTATTAGAACAGTTTCTTATTTTCTTACCTTGATATGAAGCCCGAGTAGAGGCGTTCCTGTATGCCAGAGAAGCGGTCCTCTGTAAATTAAGTCTTTGAGTGAATAAAAGGCTATTTTAATCCTTCTCTAGGCTTTGTCGTTATATAAGTGAATCCAGGGATAAGTCTCTATACAGTTCACTATGTTCCTCTACGTTCAACGTAATCCAAGTAGTAAGGAACATTAAAAGTTCTTTAAAACATGCTGCTAAATTTAAACCATACCTGACCACACGACTTCTGCTCTGTACACTGTAGTAAGAATTACGCATTCGCTTGAATTAACACCATCTTAAAGTCATATAATCAATATATCGGGATCAATTTAAAGTTTCTGCATTGAAATGTCTTGATTAATTTAAATTTCAAAGGAAGAGAAAAACTGAATTCCTTTTCCCGGTGACGCTTAAAGGTATTTTAAAGTTTTCGAGGTAACAGCAATGCCTTGTACCATTCAAAAGGTATGTCTTGAATGTTCTATTTAATTTTTTATGCAAACTGGGATTTATATTCATAATCATAGTTTATACTTATAGGTGTCTTTATACGCTCATAAATAAAGGCCAGTTAGAATTTCGTTTACATTATACACCATGTTTTTTATATAAAATTCAGTAAAGTCAAGGTTAAATCTAGTCTAAATATTTTAAAGCAATTTCAGTTAATTTAAATAAACTCCTTGTTTGATATAGCATATTAATTAATTTACTCCGATTTTTATTGAACATACCTGTGTTATTATTAGGAAAATTTCTGTACTTATAATCTTTCGAACTTTCATTACACGAAAAAACATTTTTCATTGAAAAGGACAAAATAAATAAATTCGTTCTAAGGAGAGAAAAAAAAATGAAAATTTAATGATTTCTCATTTTGAAATAAAGCGTATGATGCAATTGATTTTCTACTACAAAAATAAATATAGACACAGAAGTTGTCTTAGGGTTCCCTCTGAATCGTCAGTTTTCAAAATTGCGCATTCAACAATTTTTCCAATAAAAAGTATTGACTGAAAATTCTCTCTACATGCATTTTTGTGATTATTTGCAGGAATTTCTTAATGCATGATTAAACCAAACTAAACACATGACAGACTAACATTACTAATAAAATGAAATTCATTTTGTGAGTCTTTCGCTTGCGCAACATATTTCCGCTGGAGAGTAATATTGATTAAGCAGACAATACACAGCTCAACAAAGTCTCAATGCATCTCCCAAATTCTGTTTAGCGAACACGATTTAAGAAACATTTTTCGTGTAGAAACGATTCAAAATAGTAAAGTTCTGGAAGAATTTTTTAAATATGTTGATTGAGAGTAAAATTGTTATAATAGATGCTAAATGTATTATAATAAATGGAATATGGGTTCAATTAATTAGATTTATCATCCATGCATTGGATGACGTCGATAACTAAATTACTAGAAATATAATTTCTCATATTACTAAGTTTGGGGAAAGTGAAATTAATTCCTTAAATGAGAATCATATTTAGAGTAAGTTAAATTTACTGAAAAGGAAAGAGCAGATTAGGTTAATCAGTACGTAATCATTATAGTATCTGTTATGTAAGAATAATTAAATTCAAAATTATTAGTCTTGCTGAGAGTAGACCTATGGGAACTACCAAAGAGTAAGCAATTAACGATTTAATGTCTTTTATCGGGTTATAAGCCAGAATTTTTGATTGGAACTACAACACCAGGGATGAATAGGATAAACAACACTGAAAAAATATCTATTAAAATTATTGCATTTCATGTCACTATATATTAATAATGATACCTAATTGAGATTTATTAATTAATTAAAAACTTTCTGACTATTAATACCAGTATGAGATCAATGAATGATGCATTTAATACAATATATTTCCCCGCAAGGTAATAAAATTTTGAATAAATTTCTTGACGTCAATGAGTAAGTAATAATTTTGATAAGTAATAACAATAATAATAAACCAATTTTAAAAATATAAAATACATGAAAGGGAAAAAATAACATAGATTAATACGTTCGAAAAAGACCGGAAAAATTTCTTTAAAAGTTGTCTATACCAATGATATCGTTATCATACGCGAGCCAATGATTTTGGGTTAACAATAGATGGTTTTGGTAGCTTAGGTTAGGATACGTTGTTATGGTTAAGCAAGCCAGGACGAATCACCAAAGGGAAGGAATAACTTTATGGAGAATGCCCCAAGGGCAACTGGTTCGTACTCATGTTAAACATAGGAAAAACGTTTTACACGAAAAGCACGTACGCAGTCAGCCAGCTTGCAAACTCAGGTTCGAATCCGGGTCGAATTGCAGTATTCAGTCCCTCCCGGCCGATTCCCGGCCGATATAGCGGTTAGCCACAGTGATTGCTGCAGTGATGGGCCCGAGTTCGAACTCCGGAGAAGACATGGATGATTTTAAGTTTAAAGTATCTATGCCGGAAGGGGACACTGAAAAAAATGCACGACGAGCTGAAAATTTTCTAGAGTGGTTGTGGTAGAGGAAGAGAGGAGTGAAACCTTCCGACGCCTCCAGAGGTGTTTTTCGTCAAAATTGGAGAAACCTTTAACAGTAGCAAAGAAAATCGATACTTAATGAACCTTCGAGAATGCACAGGTGCCAGCCTATTTTCAACCTGCACATGTATCAGTATTCATCGGCTCTACCCGTTCAACCTCTGGTGCAGCATATGGGTTTAGTACGCCTACGACTTCTGCAAAGGTAAAGAATAATTACACATAATGAATTTCTCTTGCATTGACAGGAGTAATGAAGTGTTTCGAGATTTTTGGAAGGAAAAGGAGTAAAACCTGTGGAAGGTCATGATAAAATTACGGCGTACGTATCAGATTGAAGGGTGTTAATAAATTCCAAAGATGAAGGCGAACATCACTAAACCAGAATATTCTACAGACTTCTGTCTAGGAATCACGGAACGCAACATTAGAGAGTGTGCTATAGAAAACCTGGCGTATTAGAATACAAAAGATGGCATCGTTGTTTGATATCAGTGCTGAATCTAACCATCACATCTATCACGACTAACTGAATTCCACAAAAACTATATAAAATCGATGATCAAGTTGCAAGAGTTTGACACATGAATTGAGGGAATAATGTTTGAAGTTTGTGAAGGACTTTTACATCAGAATGAAGTTAATAACGAAGCATTTCTTCAGCGTTGTATCAGGGGAGATAATATGAACTGGGTATATGTCTGAGAGGAAAAAAGCTACAGAATGATGATGGTGTTTCGTTGGCGACGTTAGCCACTCATTAGTGGTAGGCCATCAGTCAGAAAAAGCCATATCTGCAGTGTCTATGACTCGTAAAGCGATGACTTTTAGTTTATTGAAATGTTAAGTATAACTATGTTGAACAGCAATATTGTAATTGCTTCAAGAATCTTAATAAATATTTAATAACCCTTTTTTGTCCTCCCCCTCCCCCCCAAAATCTGGTTTTTCAGCCGAAGTAGTAACATTAAAATTACGTATTTAGTGTACACTGCGGGAAAAAAAAGGACAGTTCTATATCTCCCGTTCTGCTGGGCCGATTGATGAAATTCAAATTGCGTTTTTTATGTCTCGAAAGCGCGACTGAGGATATACATTAGATTTATATATAGCATTGTCCTAACATAAGTATTTTGACGCAAAATCCTTTTTCCATATTTCGATTCTACGACTCAAATTATTAATGGATATTAAATTTTGTAATTTTTGGTGCGAAATTTATGGAGAAATTTCAAAATTTATCTTGGCATAGTTTCTTCAGTTTGCGCCAAGAATAATTGACTTGGCGAACTTCTTAATTTATAGCAACCTATTTTACTTTCTTTGTTTCATTGTCTATGACAGGAGACAAAGTCATCGTTCAAGCTTTCAAATAATTTTAACAGAGTGCGTAAACCACATTTTCGTTATTATTGCTTATAATAAATACGCCAAATTACGCGCCAAAATGCAAATTTACGTATACCCTGGGAAATTTTGTATAAAAAAACTCTATCTGAAACATTTTATAATTCAAAATTCTTTTCAAAAAAATTTATAAGAATAATATAAAAATTTAAATTTTAAAAATAAATCATAAATAATCACAGTTATTTTTTGAAATGAACCTAAATTTCGGAATATAAAAGGAAGAATCAAATAAGTTTAATAGAAAAAGAGATATTAATATATATATACCAAAATCAATTAACATTGAGGAGCTAAAATTTTGAGAGCTAATTTTTTCAAAACTAATCGTGCGATTTTCCCAAATCTTGACAATTCGGCATAATTTGAGTCTTAGATTCGAAATATGGAAAAAAAATGGGCATGTCATTTCAGAAAAAGTACGATTTTGTGTTAAATTACCTATATTAGAACACCGCTATATATAAATCTAATACATATCCTAAGTCCGGCTTTCGAGACATGAAAAACGTACGTTGAATTTTGTCAATCGGCAAAGTAGAACGAGAGGTATAGAACCGTCCCCCTTTTTTTCTTTTCTTTTTGGGAGTGGGGGTAGTGTACATACAAAGTAAATTTTGTAAATTTGTTTAATTTTTGAAAATTTTGAGTAGTAAAAATAGTAGTTAAGAAGCCTTTTATAAAAACAGTGCAAAACTGAAAATAAATAAATTTTTTCCATTTCTTAAATGTATAACAAATAAAAAAAAATAGGAGAATTTTTGAAAATACTCAAAGGAAGGTTTTTTTTTAGTCGGAACCACGAAATTGAAAAATTTTGTTTCAAGAAAATCGTTTTCAGAAAAGAAAGAAAATATCATTGCAGAAAATCGACTTAAGGAAGTACAAAAAAATACTTCTTCTATATGCTTCCGTTTCGTTTATCATGATGGTGGATTTGGAATGTAATCTAGATAACAACTCATAATAATCTGGACGGTATATTTATTTTACGATACATTACCTAGATTATAACAACGGAACAAAGTAATCTGTGAAATGTGTTTATATGAATACAGGAAACATTTTGAATTCAGAGATTTTACTTTGCATTCGTATCATATGAAATTTATTTCAAAATTCGTTTAATTATATAGGAATTCTTATTCCAGCAAGTCTTATAATTGCGTAAAAGTTATGACAGAAAGCATTCACTAAAGTATTTTAAATTTTATTATACTGATTCAGGGTTTCCCACCATGGGCGTAAGCATGCTTACGTGAAAGCTTTTAAGCTCTGCTGAAAGTGATATCTGAATATGAAGTATAATATTCAAAAAATATTTCGTTTCTCATTCTTGAGAGAATAAGAGAGAGATGAACTAACTCAAAGAACGCTGAGCAAACGAAACTTCGAAAAGGAGGGATGAAAGCTAAAAGCTGGAAAAGTGTAATTTAAATTAAAGAAGGGTCTGTACATGTTTCAAATTTTATCTGATATTCTCCATCATTAAATAAATAAATATTTTTGGTAACTTGATAAAAATTTTATTTACCATGTTTTAATTTTTACTTATAATGCACATTTTATCCGAGTGCCATTACAAGAGCTTTCATTTCTTGCTTTCATCATCTGACGATTATGGAACATAACGTTATGAAAAATGTATCGAAAAAACAGATAATAGGAGTTGAAATATTAGATCAATTTATAAGACCCACTTAAATGAAAGGGCAGAACGTCCGCTGACCGCCCTCGTCGTTTAGGAGAGCATCCCGCTTTTTGAGTAATATTTTAGAAAGAAGTACATGTCTCGATTTTCTTTGCTCCTTAATCTGGTTGTTATTATGTTTTACTTTCTCAAAAGGAAGCTTATATTTATGGTCTACTTTTCCTCCTCAAGGCGGAATTCCTTTTCCTATTAAGTTTGTCAAAAAGCGAAAAATATGTTCCTTTACATGCTGAAATGGTTTGAAAAAAACTATAACAAAATCTATGAAAATAATGACCTCATGTCATTTACATGCATCAAATTAGAGAATGTATAGCTATTAAATTATCAAATACATGGCTACTCGTATTAATCATCATCACTGAATCCATTATTTCTAGTAATATTTAACGTAACAAAAATAATCGGATGAAGACACCATAACACTGCCTTCTGCTGCTTGTTAAGAAATCTGTTTAGATAAGTATAAACTAATATCAAATATTATTATATAGTTATTATTAAACTAACTACATATATAAACTGTTATCATTCATGTAGTTTGATTTCGTTTCTTGTCGAAAATGAATCTTTTAAAAATTTGACATTGAAAAAACACTAATATTTTCGCCATTTAAAACACTTTTATAATTGGATGTATGTAACTACGACCAACTATTGCGAAATTTTATTTGAGTAAGAGTAAATATATATATATACATACGATTGTATCTGTCGATTGCAACAAAAAAGGCGGTCTATAACTAGAACTAGATGGTATAGCAATCCCACATACAAAGCTTGAACGTTCTCCAGTTAACTCCTTTTAAGTTATGCGAAATGCATGTATACATACATACAAGGCACAGACGTCACGAAAAAGTCCATTTTGAATCAATTTTGCTATCCGTTTTGGAATAAAGTGTTCCTTATTCTGTCCGTATGTACAGAACGCAAGAGTTGGACCCCCGTCCTGGGTCTGCCTTTCGGGGTGAGCTGTCCAAGCTCCTGAGACCCCCTCGCAGACCCCACAGTCCCGGCCCGGCCTTATGAAAGGCAATGGGACAAGCTGTCACCGTATCAAAACTATGAGGGCCAAATCCCCGACAACAAGGTCGGTGATCTCCGATCCAGCTCCACCACAGCCGAAGGAACAAACACGACAGTACCAGTGCGGTCCCTGCCAAGCCTGAACCAACCTGAGAATAAACTCGGGCTTTAGTCCTGTGAAGGCAACTTATATGCCCCCGTGGTTGAGACTGTGTAAGTACAAATACGGACAGACGTCACGCGTAAAATTGTCCATATGGGTTTGAAAACGGTCGAAATGGATATTTTCCTTGAAATATGATACCCGAAATCTTTCGCGATTGCAATACTTCGTATAGAGAAGTAAAAGTTAAGGAATTATTTGGATTTTCAGGTTTCAAAGGGTTTTACAATTTAGAGTCGGGCAAATAAAAGCTGTAAGTTTTATACGACTATTGATCTGTTTCTAAGCACGATCTAGTTTGTTTTTCATGATTGTTTTCTTTAGCTTACGTAGCGTTTTTATCTTATTTTAATAGTATTTAATCTTATTTTTAAATGACTTTTGTAAAATATTATCTTTTTGTTATCAGTCATGAAATATAATTGTCAAAGACATACCAGCCAGATCACATTCTAGATCTCAAATTTCAGACACCATTCCACGCACAAATTATCAGAAATACGTTATCCAACTTCGTTTCGTTAGCTTGTTCGTCCACTGACGAGGAATTCCAGAATTTCTATCCCGGTCGAGGCACAGATTGAACAACAGTTACAAACTCCATTTCACCTAATTTTCCACCCTTGTTGCCCTAATTAAGAGGTCGGCAAACCGTGGCGCACGAGCCAAGTATGGCTCTTTGGCTTCTTGAATGTGGCTCTTGTACAAAATAGCACATGTGGGAGCGGGCACATAAAGGCAAGAAAATCTTGGAAATACAACTCAAAGGCCGTCGAATCTTACAAACAAATTACGAAAAAGCAGCAAACAGAGAATATCACGAAAATAGGAATAAAATATAACAATTATCAAAATTATACTAATCAAATGAACGAATGAATTAAACCAAATGAATTAAAGTGTGAAATACTGACTAAAGATAAAATGGAAATTTCATAAATAATTAAAAATAAATTAAGTTAAAGATTTGCTGAAAATATGAATTTTCAACAAATCTAACTCAGCAGAACAACCTTGTTTGTTTGTACGTCATGTGACCTATGACGTCACTCGAATGTATCTCCTTGAAAAAGGTATGTTAAAGATGGTTTGAACCCATGAAGAGGATGAAGGAAACGAAACGAGTATACAAGTGTGAATGGGAGAGTTGGAAGAAGGTCCACCTTAGCGAACGTGCGTTGATCAGATTGAGAACGTTCTTAGCAAAAGCCAGTGTAAGCATACCCTATTTAAGTGAATAACAATATACCTAGAAGCTTAAAAAATGTGCTTTCAAAAGAGATTTTAATCGTTGAACTGCTGACAGTTGGCTCTGTTGACTAATGAGTTGGCCGACCACTGCCCTAATAAGGGAAATAGATTTTATCAAGGCAGATTAAACATTTCTTTTATTCTTCATATATGCAGCCACGCATAACTTTGAGAATTAAGTTGGCGCTGCTCTTGAAGAATTTACATTTTTTAGATATTATGGTTAGTTGAGTTAGAGTGATTTAGTTTCAATTCGCATTTTCCCCACTGTCTGTTAAAAGTTTCGATTCCCAAATTTGAAATTGTTATTGAAGGACATACAGAAGTACAAGTTTAATTTTAGGGCAGAAAGGGGAAATAGACACATTACAATGGAGAATTAAGGGACAAGCTAAAGTTAAAAATTATAGTTTACATGTTATTTATCTTTATATATATGTGCATAAAAACCTGATTGATTTAAATAAAAGGTCCCCCTCAAGGGTTCCCCCGAGGTGTTCTCCATCAAAATTGGGGGAGGAACTGAACGAAGTCGTACTCTTACTTGGATTGTGCTAAAGGCTCTAGACAACGACAGAGGCTTGCTCTCCTTGTCACGATGAAGTTCGTGGGCTTGTTCTGATGTTACTGTCAGCCAAAGCTATTCAAACTTTAAGAGTGAGATAAGTTACAACACGTATATTAAGCTAATGGTGTACGAGTTGTAATAGAGACTAAAGATTTGAAAAAAAATTATGTTTTTCTCTAAGCTTTTAATATATATGCGATTAATAGCAAAGTTGCTAAAATGTTACCTGCACGTGCGTAGAGTGTTGCCTGTTATGTAAATATTTAGAACAGAATCATTGTTACTAGTAAGTGACAAACCTTACAAGGAAAGCAATAAAGACAAATTTAATAACAGTTTTAAAGTGGTTTATGACATTACTTTTCTCATCCCTAATTATTTGAGAGATGTTACTTTAAAAGCTAAATTAATATTTAAAAATTAACTAAAATTGATATATTGAATATTCCAGCATAAAAATTCAAAATATAGCTTCTTAAATAAACAGAACATAGAAAAAAATTACAGATACCATCTCATTTAATTTACTTTTTGCTCTTAAAAAATCTAAATTGTGGAAGACAATTTCGAATTACGGCTTATGAAAAACAAATAGTAAAATACATTTCTTCATCTTTTTTTTGTTTTCGTTTTCCCTTCCCGCCTCCCCTCTCCGCTATCGGCAAGATCTTGCAGACACAGACCCCCAAGGGTACGTTTTCCATTGGCAATTAATGTTTCTCGCAATCAGATTACGAAACTCCTGCTGGAAGGGAGGGTAAAAAAGTCTTTGGAAAAAAATGAAGTCCCTCATCTCTACTAGTGCAAAAACGGCGAAAATTAGTTTTCGTAAATACCGCTGCCCACTCCCAAATAAAAACGAAGAACGAAACGTTTATTTATGTCTCCTCCGCTATCCCTCTCTGTGGACTGGGCCCAGTAATTAAGCAATTTCGCTAAATGTGCACTTCGTCCGCCTCAGAGCCGGTCGGCTGGATATTTTTTGCCTCCATTTTACTTTTTGTAACAATTTTTTTAGTTGCTTAGAATGCTTTTGGGATGATTCCTCTTCCATCCTCTTGAGAAGTATAAACAATGCTTAAACGTTTACGAGGACTTCCGGATCTAAATTATGCACACTATATTATATTCTATGAAATGAAAGAAACAGAGATTCTAGAATATTTTTATTATCCGGATAGGATAGTTTTAGGAACTAATTGGATTTCTGAACTTGTGCTACTGTAATTTCATCGGCAATCTATGAAACTCATCATGAGTAAACCATATAATAATTACACGAAGTGCTTCAGATCTTTAGCCTTTTTTTTTTTTGAGAATTTCTCTTACATCTCAGAAGCAAATGGGGAAAGAAATAAATAATTTTTTGCACGCAATTTTACGGATATGCTTAGGTTTTGCATGATGGAATAATGGGTTGTCGAATTTCAGCAAATGGCTCAAGCATGGTGATAATCTGCAGATTTCATTAATGCCTCGGGCAAAAGCAGCCATTAGTTTATGAACCTAAAGTTTGAACAGCTTTGCTGCTCGCAAGTTGCAGTTTTATGTTTAAATTAGCATTTATCAGAACAAAAGGCTTTAGTTCGAATCCTAGCTAATGGTTGAATGCTTGTGATTTTGTCTCTACTTGAAAAAGAAGTTCTTAAATCTTGCTCATACATAAGTCTTCCAACATGGCTGGTGACTGGAAGAGCTTGATATAGGAAAATCAGATATCTTTTGTTAGGGTCTTCTAGCTTAAGTCTGAATTGCACTTGTCAACCCATAGACCTGAAAGACTGTTCTCATTACGCTGTAACTTCAAAAGCGTTCAATCTAGTTTCTAAAGCTTTCACCCCATCTGGGGAGTGTTGTCCTCAAACCTAACGGCTCACCATAAAACTTTATGGCTAATTTTTTGGCGAATTATAGCCTCTGTTACTTTTTAAGTAAAAATGCACAAGATAAGACTGTAAGGTTTTAGTTAAACTAACCAAATTTTATTTTTTTTAAAATCTTTCTATCTCCTCTCTGTTTCAACTTTCCGTCAGAAGAATCGCGCGTTTTCAGCTTATGCTAATTTTGAAGTACAGCGAAAGTACTGTTTAAGACAGAGGTAGAAACCTCTCAGAGTGAGAGAGCTTCAGTCTCAGATCGCGGACACTCTGCTCAACGTTCGTCTGACCAGCTAGCAGTTAAAATTTATAAGCCATAGTGCTTACGACGTGATTGCATTGTAAAACAGATTGAAGTGCGCTAGTATTAGTATATCTTGCTACACACCCTTTTAGGTAGAGGCCAATCTCCGCGAATCGCTCTGTGAGCAAAGTTTGATTTAAGTTCTATTTTAGGTTTAGTTAAATATTATTTGATTGTTAAGTTCGACCCAAGTGCGGTCTTTTACTTTCTGTGTCTCTCCCGAGTTGGGAAGTTTGTAAATAATAGTGATTTAATAAAAGAGGATTTTAAACCCCTTCACGTGCAGGTATTATCCAGCCTAGCAGTTACATCAGAACAAAGCTTACGTTTTATCAGCTCACTGTTCCAGTTCAGGACTTGAGAAGAAGAACCCTATTACAGACTTTATTATGTTTCCTAAAATGATGCACAGAACACTAAGTCCTGACAAGCCTCAAAGAAAACTAACACGAAATTCTATCCACGACTTGTGGGAGAATAGAACTGTAGGATTTCTTGCAGTAATAGCAACAGTAGCTTAAGGTTGGTGTCCTAAAGTTAAGACCTTTTTATAACAACAGACATTTACCCAGATCTGCAACAAAACTTGAATCGGAATGAAAACTAACTTTATGACACTGATTGAATTTCGCCATATTTTTGAGATTTTTTACTTCCTACACAACGCGCGTTTTCTGCAAAGAAGCGGCAGTGCTAACAAATTCCATTAAATTCTTGCTTAAAATTACATCCTAATTTTAAGCTATTATCTAAATTAAGCCAGCTAGTTTAAAGCTTAAAATAATATTCTAGTTTTAAGCTCTGCAGAATACCTTAAAATTCACATAACCATTGAATGAGTATGGTGACGAAACAAAATATATAGGAAAGAAATGAGTACAAATCTAGCTATGAATAAAACTTATATCATCTTTATCTCATTGTTTGTACTCAAGGACTTAATCAGTTCCACTTAGAAAAACGTTTTTACAAAGCTCACGAATTCGATAGCTTTTGTTTCCTTTATCCTTAATAAATTATAATCCTTAATAAATTTATAAAATAAATAAATTGTAATATGTTTCGTTAGTAACAAAATACTGTTGTTAGTTTTTTAATCACTACAAAAGCTATGGTTAATACATATTATGGGACATAATATTATGCAGTAAAAGAAGTACTGCCCAGTTTACATTAAATTAGCAATTATAAATAAAACTATCGATTAATTGATTGCAAGTAATTTCTCTAACGCATTAAAAATAATCAATGAATATTTCTTTGAATTTTCCATACGGTGATGAGTATTTTTTCTCTAATAAAATTGTAGTAAAAATTCCTTAGTCGGCTAATTATCATTTTTTAGGTGAGATGTCTGATATGTTCTCATTGCGTTAGAGAACTGTAAATTTTATCTCCAACTAAAACTGATATCTTAATAATTAACGAATTAATAAATGCGCTATAAATCAATTGCTTATTCAATTCTTCTAATATTTTTCATTACATGCCATAAATGTTATTACATAAAAGTTCTCTAAAATAGTATCTTTGCATTGAAATCGAGATATTTAAATAGTAAAAAGTAATCTTTTAATGCAGCTAATGTAATCACTCATCACTTTTGAACAGAATCACAAAAATGCCGTTTCTACTCCATGAACAATATTTTACAAATTTGGCCTCCTTTTGGACAGCTAAATGCACTTAAATTAATCAAAAACATATACTTTAAATTATATTTAACAAATTCTTTTAAGAAAAAGGGCTTGTTCACATCCGTAAGTGTTAAAAACGCAGTTTTCAAATCTCCATCTTCCGATGAAAACTAGCTCTAATATGAAAGAAAATTATTCTTCACAATATGTTTAACTTTTTTTTTATTTTCTATGATTTCCTATGATTTATTTCCTATGACTGATACTTTGAATTATTTTTTTAAATTTACATGCCTTGTGCGTTTGTTTAGATGGATGGGCTTATGCCCACTTGAAGGACACTGAAAACTATAATTTGCTTTTTAGTATCCATGAAGCTATAATAATTTTACAGAACTTTTGAAACTATCATTTTTTCAGTAGAATTCTTACCATCCTTAGAAAATTAGGCATTGAAAAGTGTCGGAAATATATAGATGTTGCAGGCGCTTTATATGAAAATTCATGATTAGCTCAAAGGAGTGTTAGCACAGAAGGCCTCCTAGTCTCGACACGGAAATTTTGCATCGATTTACTATAAACGGCATATCACTTTTTGAATTGTTGCCACCAAATATTATTGTCCTGTATTTTATTTAAAGAAACTAAATAATGAAGAATTTGTATGAATGTATGCTGTATGTATGTTTGTCGCGTTATGAAAACACAACGGTATCTAGAGCCATCAAATTTTGAATAAAAAACTCCTCCACCCGAATGTGGGCACCTTGAAGCGCGAATAATTTCGAATTTGTTTTAGTGTCTGTTTCATATTTTGTAAAGCTTTAACGAATTTTTCATTAACAAAGTGAATGATTTCAAAGCGAGCAATGGAAACACAGCACGGGAGAAAACATTCTGAACTCCAATGCGCAAGACTGTCTATCGAAAATTCTAAAAATATGCTGCTTTCAAATATTTTGTGAAATTGCTGAATTGAATTTTATGTGGTTTAAGTACGCAGAACATGATATTTAATAAATAAAGGTAGCATACAAAGCGTTAAAAAAAGTTCCTTGGTTGAATATAAAATTTGAACATTCTTAAAGCTTTTTGTTTAAAATTTATTGATTCAAAATAATTTATTTCAAAAACAGAAGTAAGAAATATGCATTTAACTAGTGATTTTAGATGGTTAGTTTTGCGGTCCATGTGATATTCAAAAACTCTTTTAAAATTCGATTTCTATTTGCATAACCCATAAAGGATGTGGGGTTTAACTCTTTAAATCTGAAGTTCTCACTCCTAACCCCACGAACACTTAACAAGCGAATAATCGCTTAAGTGTGTGAACACAATACGTAAGACTTAAAAAGGGTTTAAAACCCCCTTTATTTTTCAATATATTTATAATCAGTTCCGACTTGGAACTTTACAATAAAGCCGCCACTCGGGCTTGAACTTAAATACCAATAAATTGAACTAAAAGTAGCTTAACTAAAGCTCTTAAATAATATAGCCGAAGCTGTCAGAATCTAACTAGTTGGCCCCTAAGCATTAATTTAAATCGGCGAAGCCTAGCAAGGGCCTAAGATATGGCCGAGCGCAATAACAGCTAAGAGAGATGTAGCCAGAAGGCAAACGCGCGCTAGTCAGGAAATCAGACTCTCTCTCTATTGAAGTTGGTTAAGTCATGACTTAAATAGTACTCACTCTAATTTGTATCATCTGCGTTTCTGAATTCACATTCTGGCAGGAAATTGTAAGCTGACATTAGAATAAGATAGGAAAGATACAAAATTTAATATAACTGTTAATTAACAGAAAGGAAACCTTACAAGGAATTGCTTAGAACTCCAAGGCTCCGCGGAACGCAGTTTGAAGACCACTACCTTAACAAGAGCATGAAACATGATCACATTTTTACTGTATTCAATAGTTTATATTTCGACTAGGATTCGAACCCTATTAATCCATACTATCATTTATTCTTACGAGTTGAATTATAGACAACAGGTGAAGTCATGCATAATTTCTTCTTAATGATGCTGTTCAGTATATTTTATTTTGATTGATTTATTTTACTGTGATCTGATTGGGTGCTTCCTTCACACAGCTCGCGGCCTTTAAAAAGAAAACCTTGGGGATTACTTTTCAACGAAAAGACGAAGCACAGCATCTCAATGACGTTTCTGAGAACGAATGAAAAACGCATTACTAACCAAATCAACCTTGTTTACGAAGCTAATAATCCTACAAAGAGAGTCTCACGTTATGTTAACTTAGAGTATGCTAATCTCTTTAAAGTCTTATTCTGGCTTTCTAAGAATTTGACATATTTCTGGATGCAATGCGTTGTTTGCGAGAAATGCCATTTTTTATTTGTGGTGATGCAGTCTCGGATATTGTCACCGGGGTTGCAAGACAGAAGAATAAGCAGAACTGGCGAAGCGAATAAAATTCCGAAAATGAGGTGATAGCGATTTTCTTTTCCAAAATGGAACTCGGATTTGGAGTTGATTCTCGACGAAATTGTTTGTCTCCCGCTGATTTGATGACGTCCGTTGAAGGCTGAAGGGGGGAAGAACTGGAAGGCAGAGAAAAATAGGGGGGCTGGCATTCCGTGACAGAGACAAACTTGCATCGATCGACCAGTTCCGAAATCTTTATTTGATGAACTCGCGAGAGGTATTCGGCAGCTGCCGTAGCAAATAACGAGACAAAAGCATTTCTAAAAACTTAATCTTTTTTACCTTTGACTCATAATGCCGAATTTTTATCCCATCTCGAAAAATCTTTTATTCTTACTGTCGCTTCCTCATGGCGTTCTCTTTGTTTTCCATCTTATTTTTTTTTTTTTCATTTTACTCAAATAGTGAAAACCTCAAACACAAATGGAAAACTATAGCAGGCATTGGGAAAGCATTTTATTATCATGTACTTCACAGTTTATTTATACTTGACACATTTTGCATTCCCGATTTGTAGAGATTACGACTTTCAGTTTTTATTCGTGTACAGGAGAAAATAAATAAAACTGAAACAACTTTCGTTTAGGTATAAATATGTGTATTCCATTAGATATCTTTTTGTTACATTTCATTTGAAAATGTCGTAGAACTCCAAATATCTGGGACAAACTGCAGCCATCTCATCCAGATATTCGAAATTTTACTTTAATAATTATATTGTTTTGCTTTCGAATGAAACACTATTCATTGTTATCAGAACTTTGACAATTCTTTTTATATTTACTAAAAATTAGTCAAATTCTTTCCTATTTCTCTTGGCTGATTGCGTTATTGGCTGAAACTAGAAAGTTATTTAAACTAAATTGCAAGTGGCATAGTTTGGAAGTAGGATGTTAACCGTAATCAGCTTGCAGTACTTTGTTGGCATTTTGCCTTTGCAAGACATTTACAGTGATTGTGAAGGAGATGTCGAATTGTATTGATCATAGCTGCTAAATTTTTAAGAAGATAGTTACACCAGAACTAGGACCCAGGTGTTGTAAGCTTGCTATTTAAGTTATTGTTGTAATAATCAAAGTTATTGTTATTTCGAAAAATAAGTTCAAATGAAGTGCAGCAAAAAATGTGTTCAATTTAGAGGGCCTGCACAAAGAAATCATGTGGTGTCCATATCGGGTTTTTATTTTTTTAAACATATTTAATTTATCCAATTAAAACAAAATGAAATTTAGCTCTTTACAAAAGTAACTTCTAAAACTAAAATAGTTTTACAAAAGTAGCTTCTAAAATCTTAATCTTGTATCTACTGTTATCAAATTAACTATATAAATCACTTTTATTTGCTTAGAACTATGCGCATATTCTATTTCAAGATAATTAAATATTATATATTAAAGGGAAAATATAAAATTAGCAGTAGTGCGTATAATAAAATTCAAAAATACTATCAGATGTGGCCACGGCAAGACCTTCCATAAATTGCTAGTTTTAAATAACAATGAGTTTTAAGTAAAGTATCAAGTGATACTTACTTTAAGTCCGTTGCTATTTAGATCATGGAATTGACTGATCGATTGTAATTAAAATCTACTATGTTTTTGCCTCGATGTCAATCATGAACACTACTCGTTTTTCAATTATCCTATTCTCCCATACAATGGAAGATGATTCTATACGGGCTCATACACATCATGTGGATGGATGCCTTTTTAAAGTATGGCCCTGTTCATAATACATCATGCAGTTATATAGTGTTTCAGATTCACAAATTAATAACTTAACAGTACAAAATCTTTAAAAGCACCTAATCATTAGAATTCACGATACTGGGTGTTAAATGCTGTCATACATGTTTCCCAATCTTTCCTCAGTTCACAATATCAGTGTTAAGTTTTCTTGATAAAATGACAACTTTTTTTACTTGCCATTATTAATTTTACTTATTAAATATTACTTTCTGCGCATTTACGCGACATAAAATTGTACAACAAAATCACAAAACCTTTCAAAGTATCATATCTCTAGACTTCACAGTAGAATGTTAAGTGTTGCCATACATATTTTTTATATTACTACACTATTTATATTTGTTATATTATTTCTTTAAAAATAACGCACAGCTACAACATACGTTAAAACATCATTTTGTTTTAAAACCGATTCGATACAAGAATGAATAATTACATTTAATTGCTTTATATTAGGAGCTTATCTTCGTAATGAGCTTATTCGCATTGCATTTGGCGTAAATCTAAGAATACTTATAACACTTACAGATGAAATACGTCGTTTGCAGTCACATATAGCTTTTAAATACCAAACTTAAAAAGTTTTGGATCATCTCATAATGTACGTTTTCCACAAAAATCTATTAAAAAGTCTAAGAAATAATCACTTCCCCAATTTAAGCCAAAATGTAATATGTTGTTCGCATAAAAGTATTAAATGCCAAAATTGAAAAAATTTGGATTACAATTTATTCTACTTTTTTTTATTAAAAACTGTTATGGGCGTCAAGTATAATACCACTTCCTGTTGCCTATTAAAAACTGGTATAGGCTTCGAGTAAAGTACCATTTTCGGCTGCCCAAAAAAAACTGTTATAGCTTCCTGTAAAGTACTACATCCGATTTTCCGGTTTAACCCAACATTTTATCAAATTTTCATTTGAGTTCAAAAAGCGTACGTACGTAAAAGAAACGTTTTTAGCATCTTCGTGTAGTTATCGCGGACAAAACATCGTCGCACACGTACACATAGACACGGACACTAACACTATTTTAAAGATAGTAAATACCTGTTGCATTGGTCTAATTCATGCTTATTCACTGAAAACTTATTACCGAATTTTTTAGCCGAAAACATTTTCTCCCTTATCTACACATATAGGCTACCGGAAGGTAAAAATTTAAACTGGCATTAAACCAAGAAGTTTTAGCTTTGCATTATACAAAATGAAAAGCAAGCAATGTGGATTAAATTTCTGGAAAATTAAAGTTCTGTTATTTATCTATATATAGTTAAGTCTGTCTGTATGTCCTCTAATAACTCAGTCACTACTATAGCTATCGTCACCAAACTTTCTACAATTCTTTTCTGGGCTCTGGAAAAGGTTGACGTCTACGTTTTTTTAAAAACAAAAGTAGCTAAAATCAGAGATATTAATTAAAGACTCGGGGAAACAATCATTTGTGCCCTAATTTTTCCGAGTGGCAACAGTCTCGCAAGCTGGAGATGAAAATCTGCTTTCTTTCGAGAAGTGTTGCTACTTCTCATTTTCAAATCGTAGAGTTTGTTAATAAAACATTTCTAAGATTTACGATGAAATAAAAATAGTATCGCCAAACATTAAGTACATTATTCCCGTTTCCTAAAATTCGTGGATAGCCATTTAGGCTATTCCCATCTTCGTACGGCTTTAATCAGCCGAGATATTCTTTAAAAACTCCAAAACCACTAATTTTAGCACTCATTTTTTCGAGTGGCAACAGTCTTTATTTCGAAAAGTTTTGCTACTGTTCGCTTTCAAATCGTAGAGTTTGTTAATAAAAAAAAATTGTAACTTTTGCAAAATCTATACATATAAAGAAGAATGTCTGTTTGTTTGTTCGTTCGCGTTATTGATTTGTGATCAATTATGATCAATTCTTTGCCACATTTAGTCGCCTGAAATTGAATATAGATGAAATGTTGGATGGAGCTTGAGCTTTTACGATAACAAAACCTCGTACGATTGTTGGTGATATAATGTGAGAGAATTAGTTTATTTTTCCATGGAAAGTTTTTATATGGGTTCCATATTTCATCATACTGAAACCTGTATGACTCTAAATCGTATTTTTTGCATCATTGTCAGACAAGGATTACAGCGGTATCGTTCTCTCTGTTGTTAGATGATTTACTCTGAATCTAACTTAACTGGCATCAGGTACTTCCGCTTGTAAACAATAAAAACGCTTGCACGAATTTCACTAGAAATTAACAAAAAGTAAGTTCCAATAGAATAGTAGCAAAACCGTCATTTGCATGACAACGTTTGTTGATTCTTTTCACGATAGACTGCATTATTCACGAAAATTAGCGATTTCGTACATAAAGTGATATTTCTTTAAAATACTTTAATGATGTAATGAATATCTTAACTATGTTACTTAAATCTTTCAGCAAAACAATTGGCACGGAATGATAAATTCCAAACATTATAGAACTAAACTACTGAAAGTATTTTAAAAGCTTTAAAAAGAATAAAAGTAGAAAGAGGCGAAAAAGAAAGGTAGAAAAACCAGGCGTTATGACACTGAACCGGTAAAAACCTTTCACTACCAGAATTATCATTTAAAAATGCAAAATGTTGTGCGAATCTCCTTTTGCCAGGCAAGATAAATTATTTCAGAGGATAGAATTTCTAATTATTATGTTATTTTTAGCATTAGAAATCTTCGCAAGAGGAAATCTCCATAAATGACTCAAAAGGAATTACCATAATGAACAGCTGTTTAGTCATGCATGTTTTTCGCATAGCTATTTAAGTCAAGTGAATTTTAACTGCAAAATAGCTCTTTCCTAGAAATAAAGTAATTTATTTTTGCGTATTTAAATCATAAGTTTCAGGGTGTTAGGATCAAAAACTGCCGCTATTAATGTTCATCGTGCTAAAATCAAAAATATCTATTTAAACAAATTTCCCCTTCTTTCATATTTTAGTAAAATTCATTTGAAACTTTAGAGCTATTTCGTAAGTATTATTTCCATACATGGTGTTTTTAAGAGACATTTTTCCCTCTGGATAAGAACTCTAACTGTAATTTAATGCGCATTTCAGTGGTAATGAACTTTCAAATGAAGACACTTTTCAGAGCTTAAAAAAAGCAAAAGTTGAAAAGTTTTTAGAGAGCGGAACAAGCCTAAGTCGGTTAAGTGCCCACCAACAGAAAAATAAAAAAAGAAACAGGTTTTCTCTTAAGCATCCAAATAGCTGTTAATCAGCAAATGGGAAAGCAAATCCTAAAATTAAACACCATGAGAGATATCATTAATGACCCGGAAGCAAGAATCTTCTGTTTTGTCTAGATTTAGTCAATACCTCAATCTATTTCGTGGGCAACCAGACATAGGTCCCGCGTCATCAGGATCAAAGAAATCTGCAAGATATGCATATTGTGTCTTGTAGCTTTCTCTGATCTTGATAAAAACGGACCTGCGCTCGTTTACCCTCGAAATCGATCGAGTTATTGGTTAAACCTACTCCAAACACAAGTTCGCTGTTTTGCTAATTTTGTGTTTCACTTTGGCATGTTTCTTTTCTGTTTTGATTTTATTATAAATTCTTAAAATATTAAATCTTTCCCGTTAACGTTAGTTAGCTTTTCAGCTAATTATCTGAGCATTTTAGCTATGCTTTGCAGGTCAGTACAAATTTATTAGTTTCTTTGATCATATCAAAGACAGTGAACCTGTTGTTAAGCGAAAGTTTGAGAAATTAAAATTAGATAGGAAGATTTTAAGAACGTAATAACATGTTAAAGAGCTTTTTAATTGGGGTATTGCTTTCTTCAATCCAAAAACAGTAATATGCTTATAATACATATCTCTAACTGGGTCACTTTTCAGTAAGTCTTACGTTACGCTAATGATTTGTGTACTTTTATAAGCTTCAGCCAATAATAACATTAAAATCTGTGAACTAAAGTTTTTATTGGTAGGAAGAAAAGGTGCATGCAGTATCTTGTGGAAAGCGGGCGGGTTTGCCCTCTAGAAAATCGCTGAACACTAGTAGTTCTGTCCAACTTTCGAATCCCGCCGAACAGGCGGTCCCGGAGAACAAGCGGGTGCAGCCCGCTCAGCTGGCGGGCTTACCCGCTAGTAATAACATTAAAATCTGTGAACTAAAGTTTTTATTAGTAGAGAGAATATCAAGCCAAAACTGATTTATTCTTAATCAAAACTTTTTATTGGATACCACAGTTGCTGCAACAATGACTAAGTCTCCTACAATCTTGTTGTCCGCTGCAGTTCTTTCATCCTTTCGATATTTTAAGAAACTGTATAAAGTATCTATAATGTGAAACTATTTATAAACAGACGTGCGGTATGTTCCAGTTTAACTTTTAACTAAGAATGTTTAAAAATGTTTTATCAACAATAAAACATATGCCAAACAGCCACTACTGACCTACCAGTCGGCCGCTTCTTCATTGTTAACACGTACGTCATCATCAAGAATGATTTTATTACATACAGTTTATCCACTGATGACAGAGATGTTATTGGAAGTTTTCCAGGAAAGCTCGATTCTCATTTAAATCCAAACAAATTTTAATTTTCTCCGTCATCTAAAGACAGGAAGGGATGTTTTCTAATATTTTTCCTTTCATATAAACACTGGCATTAGTTTTTTTGCTGTTTCTTTGTTTTGCTTTGTTTTTGTGCTTATTGTTTTCCTTGTGCATTTTGGTTGCCTCTTTACCATGTAGGTTTTGAAAAAACGAACCTGCTGTTGTATCTTGCCAATACATGAAATAAACAGATGCATCTTTTCAAAATTGACTATCTTCCTTTTTTTTTGAAAAATTGTATGAAGACGTTTTGAGAGGGACATGAGCAGAACCATACAAATCAACATATTTATGTCTCCTACACTTATCTTACTGACATTAAGTCATTTTGATTAAAATTTAAGTTTATTTAGTTTACTTCTGTACCTCTGCTTATAGCGCGCATGGTTTGCTTCAGTTTCTTCTTTCTCTTCAGCTTCCAGTTAATACACATTGTAAAATACAAAATAGCAAAAATAAATTTTACATATTTTCTCAAATCATCCAGAACTCAATACACGAAAGAAAAAGAGGAAAAATATTTGGAAATTCTAGAAAAAAGAACTAGGTATTAGACCTTGGATAATATCTTTTGTGGAGGGGTAGGTTGCCACAAGATAACGTAAGAGAATACCATGTCTTTGTATCCGAAATGTGCATGTTTAATAATTCAAATAAATGTTTAACAATTCAAAAATTTAAATCATCAGTTTCTTACTCTTTAAAAATAAATGAAATTGTTCAGTTATTCATTAATATAATCCAACCGCTATATATAACTCTGTATGGCCTAATTTGAATTTTGGCTTCATTGAATTATTCATTGTATTGTTCAAAACATTCCTTCTATATTTATCGAATAGTACCAAACCCACGAGAAGATGTTAAAGATGTGTAACTCTTCCCTTTAATTTGAATTCTTTTGGGTTTATCTCTCGTGTATTTCAGTATATCATTCTTTTCGACTTATTACTTTGACGCAATAAAGTCAGGCTTTTCCGGGAAGATTACATTAGAAAAGTTTTTTATTCGTTATATTATGTATGCATGATTTGATTCAAAGTTTGGCTTTTTTAAATGTACATTGTATAGTGAAAAATATGGCTTTCTGTTATATTATTGTGTATCACCAATACCCTGAGGAGATGTTAGAAATATGTAACATCTTGTTTTACGATTATTTTTTTAATTACTTATTGTTCTGGTCTATTTTTTTTCGCGTATTTTAATGTACTCCTCTTTTCCAAATCTGTGCTTCGAAGCATTAAATCCATGCTGTCAAAAGAATATTATACTAAAAATCTTTTATGTATTATATCAGTTTTATATATTCATGGTTTAGTTCAATGTTTGGCCTTACTTGTTCACTCTGCAATTAAAGTATTAAAAGTTACATAATACCTCATTTTACCATTATTGAGTTTTAAATTCTTTCATATTTCTTCACATTATACTTTAATTTGTTATTCTTTAAAGTATTATGTGGATGCTGTTTCTAGATGATTGTACAAAATGATTTTATTCAACATAATATACGCGTATAAGTATATTGTTACGTTTTTCTCTTCAAGGGTTCGCGGATTTGGAGTGAATAACGCCGACACTCGATGAAGTATCGAAACACACTTTATTGGCCAGTATTTTTCAAGACAGCTCCAAAATCACTTTTACAGTCGTCAACTAACAACTATAAACACGCTGAAACTATCAGCGACACAACCTTCAGGATATCAGAGTATAACGGTGAAGACGGCTTCACAGCAAAGCCCCAGAGTACAGTTCCCGTCTCTGCTCGGTCGTTCTCGGAACTCCACGTACTCTTGAGATTCTCCACGCTAGAACTCGCGATGCACTCGACGATACACTAGAGTACAGCTCCCGACTGGGTTCAGTCGTTCTCGGAGCTCAACACACTCTAAGATCAAACTCGAGGATGCGCTGCCTCGCGATAAAGTAAGAGACTCAGCTCGATGTACTCGACGACTAACTCGGCACTAGACTATGCACTGACTCCGCAATGACTTTTAACTGACTGGCACTGGCCCTTAACTGACTCGCACCGATTCAACTGACCCGTAACAATATTTTAAGCATATGTGTTCAGGAATAATAATAACCTTTTAAAAAAGCTTTTAACATAACTTCTAATCATTAAAGAATAGCTGTACAAGCAAGTAAATAAAAGGTTAATGTGAAGTAAGAAAACATATAGTGTAGTAACTTTCTGTCTTATGGATAGCAATGTCAAAAAGTCGAATAATGCAAAAAAGATGAAGTTTTAAAGAAGATAACAACTAAAAGACAAAATGTTACTTAATGACTCTTATCTCCGTATTTATTTTAAAAACATTTTGAATAATTTTTATATTTTTTATATTCTGAGAAATATCCAAAGCCATAAATTGATCTCTACTTTTCGAAGAATCTTCCATTAAATGATCTTAATTATTGTAATAATAACAAAAGTGAAACATTTGTATACCACAGCTAAATCGTTTTTGATTATAATACAGATTATTATAACCAGAATATTCTTTCCCACAAAAACGTTTCAAATCATTGCATAACATATTAAGGAATTTACCATGAAACGTTTAAGAAAAAATTAAATCTAAAAACTTTAAAATTATGCAAAACTTACAAATGTGCTTATATGTTTAAATAAAATAATTTACACTGCTGATAAAGTATTAAATTAAATTATTGTTGCATACTAATAAAACTGTTTTCAAAGAGAATGAATTTTTATTTTAAAAGCCTCATTTATTTTTGTGTTCCTTTTTTCAACGTAAAATGCTATAAATAGAAATATATCAAAATATTTAAACATAAATCTGTACAGAATTTTGTGATGTATACGTTACTTTAAAACATTTCATCACAAAATACTGATTTTATTCTGGATACAGACATAGTGTTTCCAAGAAATACAGTAAAACATTTTAAAAGCGATCAATTGTAGTGTGTTAAGCGCTACTCTTTTCTACCATACTCATAGTCTCAAATATCACTTGTTGCAAAATACTGTTAAAAGCACACATCAAATCATTTTTAAATGATTTTCTTAAACTTTATTGTGTTATTCCCTTTTATAATATTGAATATTAGTTAAATACATTACGTTTCAACGCTGGTATGAGGTTTCGCCCTAATTGACAATAATAAAACACTTCAGAAGTATTTTCTTAAATATTTGGATTACAATAATCTTCATATATTACAATAATCATCATATATTACTATAATCTTTATACAATCAAAATCTGTCTGCGTCTATCTGTTGGTTTGTTTGTTTGTGACATCTTCTCCTGCTATTTCGAAAAGTGTCGCCACTGCTCGCTTTCAAATCGTCGAGTTTGTTAGTAAAAATTTTATATGTTTTACAAAATATGAAATAAAAATAGCACTGCTAAACACTAAATATATTATTAGTCCAAGGGGGAATTTGCCCAGAGGGATTATTAATTTCGTTAATTAGAGCCCTGTATTATATTTAAAGAAATTAAATAATGTAGAATCTGCATAAATGTATGTATATTTCTGGCGTTGTGATAAAACAACGGAACCTAGAGCCATCCAAGTTTGAATAACAAACGTTTCCATCCGAATATGGGCATCTGGAAGCCCAGATTTGGAATTTGTTTTACTATCTACTTCATATTTTGTAAAACTTTAAACGATGTTTTATCAACAAACCCAACGGTGTGTGCGAAGAACATGATGTTTAATAAATAAAGGTAACACAGAAAATGTTAAAAAAACGCCTCTTTGAACGTAATTTAAAATCTGAAACCTTTCAGATTATTATTATATAGGTTCATGTTCTGACGCTGAAGAAAGCACGCGACTGCATGTGATACCATTATATGTCGAAATTTTTTCTTAGTGTCAGCATTTTAAATAAATAGTTGCTGCTGGCAACTGTTTTGTTTTAGATTCAGATATCTGACGCGGTATGTTATTGTCCCCACAGTATATTAATTCTTTTATTGATATTACGAAAATTTTATTATATTGCATTAAATTTAAATCATGACGTCATACGTATAGGTGTCCAACGTTTTTGACTTGAAGTGTCAAACGTTTTTGTTTCCTAGTTTGGCAACAAGAAAATTATTTACAAATTTGTTTTTGCTTGGAAAATATGAAATGATTTCATTCACATTATAATATTTTTATGCATTTTCTTTTCAGATGTAATTAGAACTTATAAATTTTGCTTTGGTCATAGCCAGCTCATCTGATGGGCTTGCCCGTTAGTCATATATAAAAATGAAATTGTACTTAAAACATTCGTCCTTTGTTCTTGTGTTAAGCTACGTGGAATTTTGAATTTTATTATAGAAATCGTAGCAATAAAAATACATTCTAATAGACTTGAATATACTTTTAAGCACGAAAAGAATTGAACAAATTTTGAATGCTTTATGCTGATGCATATCTGTTAAGAATTTTTATATTTACAATTAATTGGCATTTATTTTAATTAAACTATTTTATTTAGTGTAATATAGCTCAAAGTTATTTAAAAATGAACTCCTCCAATTTCCTAAAAATAACATAGATGATTTTACATAATCTGTCAAAAAGTTATTTTATGTGTGTCTTCAGGTTCCTTTTTATGATGCAGTATTTGATTAACTGGGAATTACTTGTTTACTGTTTCGTCTTCTCTTATTAATGCTTACTCTGTTTGCTTTTTCATAGTAGTTAGTTCTTAGTCCAGACGAAAATTAATTAAGTAGTATACTTATTTAAATTATTATGAGTATCTCTTTTTAAAACATACTTTTGTTGAACCATGTAATTGAAGAATATGTGCTTTAAACTGAAAAAAACATTTTTTTTTCCTTAACATGAAAAGCATTTTTATTAATAAAGATAACCTGTCCTTTAAATTAAGAATTCCTTCTTTTAGCATCCTTACGAAAAGTGTTAAACACATTAAAAATATTTGAATTTTATATTTTACGAGTATACTTTAAGAAAATTCTTAAGTACTTAAAAACATAATCTCTTGTTTTTTTCATTTTAAGCCTAAACAATAGACGTTTTGCGGTATATATTTCATCTGTTACTCTTTTTTTTTGCAAATAGCAATGAAATAGCAATAACAGCAATGGAAAATTAATTTAAAGGACATTAGAAATATATATATATAATCAGTTTATCATTTTAGATCATTTATCATTTTATATTATAATAAATTTAGAATGATGTTAAATTCTAAATTATCTGAACCAGTAAATTTTTACGATCTCATTCGAACTGCATTTTGCTAACAATATAACCGACTATCACTGAAGTTTCAAAGACTGTTTATAGCAAGTGGCAAAGTGATGCCGAAACAAAACATATTCGTTTGGAGTTTTCGGAAGCACATGAAAGCAACTGTCGAATAAAATAGCCCAGTATTCGCTTATGGGCTGCAGAATTTTGTGTTCTCACATTTCAGTGCAGCTGTTTGAAATCCAATCGAGCAGTATTCATTCCTTCATTCGACACTGAATGAAGGCGTCAACTAATTTTATTGGGTCTTCATCAGGAGACTGTTCCCAAAGAGATCTTTTCATGCGCCTCCAACTCTATTCACTACGGACGTCCATGTTGCGGCTTATACGGCTTCTTGAATGGCGAACTGGACAATCGGGCGTTTCAACTGGCACCTTCGAAATTTGCATTTGTATTCCAAAGTAGGTTGATTTCCAGTTACATTCGACTTGAAACTGAATTGGATTCTTGTAGCAAGGCTCAGAAAGAGCTCAAAGGAAATTCAATTGGTCTTTACAAAAGTATTCTGCATTTGTCTTAGGTGAATAAACTGGCAGAGACAAACGTAATAGCTTATTTGATCAGGTGGGAGACTTTTATATTATGTTCTGGAAAACTTAGTTTGCGTTACACGGGATAGGGAAAACTTGTTCATTTTATTGCACGTTAGTTGCTTTAAGCTAAGAAAGAATTTACTTTGATGCAAAGTATCTTCAGTAAGAAAAATAAATATTTTTCTGTTAGTTCAAACTAACAGAAAAATTAACCCGTGTAATCCATCGATTTCTACATGGTTCTAAAAAATGCAGTTTTTTGCATATATTTGTATTCTGTTAATGAAGCGTTTTAATAACAGAAGTGAGAGCGATAAAAAAGAGGATTTATCTCTTTTTTGTGCTTCAACTTTGACAGAATATCTGAGAAAAAGTAGTAAAAATATTTAGTTGTTCAACCCAGAGATGTATGATATAATTGCTTTGTCCGTAAAGTAACTTTACGTAATTTTCTAAACACTTGCTTTTTAGTTCATCCACTTGCTATTTTTTTTTAAATTAAATGTTTGATTGGCGTAAGTGTTTCTTAAGAGGTTTCGTGTCATTCATTTGTTCAAGATTAACCCATATTTCCTCATTGTCCTAAAAATAGGACAGAACACATAAATGGATTTTGTATGAAATGTTTGAAATATTTTAATTCAAATTAAAGACCATTTATTATTGAAAACTGATTTAACTAGATATTTGCCTTTATCGCAAGTTAGAACCAATTTAGAGTTTTTTTTTATAAATTTTTTAAAATGGGGATTTTTGCAGATTTTTTTTGCTTATGTTTTCAATGAACAAGTTTTTAAAAATTTTGAGCTCCAAGAAAAACATACATATAAATTTATTGAGGTAATATTCTATACTTTTATACCAGTAAAAACATTTTCAAAACATTTTACCTAAAAGAAAAATTCCTTGGATTTTTAACTGTCCAAAAAATAGGACGACGGTAAAATCCATTACTACATAAAGCCCATTAGTTTGTAATGGAGATAAATCTTTCTTTCTCTTTTGTATTCCAAACATTGCTGCTCTACAACGAACCCATGCACTTTAGCTAGCAAGTGCACGTCACTTGACTGACAAGTATGTGAATTGGTGGTAGGGCGTTGAATAAATGTTTCAAACACTGACTCATGAAGTCAGTCAGTTTGTGTTCTGAAATTCATCGAAGTAAACTAAATTTCTCTCGCTTTTGCATTTTCTTTTGGAAAATTATTTTGATGTTAGTACTATGTCGCGTAAATTTTTAACTGCGCAAAAAAACCTTGGATTTTTTGGGGACTTCAGATTACTGTTATATAGTTGACATAGACAATGAAATAAGGATTTTACCCACGGATCCCGATGCACTGAGTAGCAAAGAGGAGATTAATGATTTATCTACAAGACAGATGGAATGAAGTCCTAAAAAGGCTGCGGGCACTACTGAAATTTTAGTTTCAAATACCAATGGAAAACACGATGTAAATCCCAAATGGGTAAAATATGAACCCAAGTTCGAATGTACTTTGAAGGCTTTTCCTCGTGAGACAGCATTTGTTGCTTCATGGAAACTCAAACACTTTTTTAGTGATGATAGCATGAGCCTGCTTAATTTTCAAAGATACATAACACTTGCCTATTTGGGAGTTTCCATTCCAAGAAATCCATCTTTCAGAAAACCACCGGGTGTTCATCAAGTTAATGAAAATTTCCGAAATCTACGAAATGAACATGTTATTGTGAAGAAACCAGAAAATACACAAAGAAGATGCCAGCTAAAGATCTGCGCTAGGAAACCAACAATTATCTGTAAAAAAATGTAATGTTGGACTATGTTTAAGATGCTTTCTCCCATTCCAGTTATGTAAGAATGACTAGCAGTGGATTATACCATTGTCCTATTTTTAGGACAGGCTGTGTTGATCGAACTAATAAAAATTTGGTAATTTGTTAATTTTTATATTTATACATAAAATTAGAGAAACATATATTTAAGTATTCATAAAACAATATTAATTTCTTCAATGCTTGTTGTGATATAGGTTAATGTTTCTTAAAACCGAATTCTGTGCACTGAATGAGGTATCTTCAAAACCATTATTGTACAGACATTATGTTTATTTCGAAGCAGGAGCTGTGAGAAACGAGCAATGCCCTCACCGGGACTCGAACGACGGACCTCTCGAGTACGCACCGAGCGTGCTGACCACTACATCACGAAGGCATGCTAGAAAGGTGGGAGGAATGCCATATATACTCCCAATTTTAAACGGCGACCGGGGTTAGGGGATCCAATCGCCAAACCCTGATGGTGGAGAATCATCATAAAGCACCGTGTTTTAGTTAGGACGCCACTGTAGAGACATTAGGTTATTTCGAAGCAGGAGATGTGAAAAATGAGCAATGCCCTCGCCGGGTCTCGAACCACGAACTTCTCGAATACGCACCGAATGTGCTGACCACTACACCACGACGGCCTGCTAAGAAGGCGGAACAAATACCTTATAAAGCCTTACTTAAAACGTAACTACTTTAGCTTCGCAGCCATGTAAGTTAACTGATAAAAGAGAATGTTTTTCTGCTCGTCCAATTTATTTTTACCCTTTTCGACCTAAATATTGAAAATGCTTTTAAGGCTTAAGACATTGCAAAATTATTTAAATAAACTGCTTAACATTCAGTAAACGGAATTTTTAAAAATTAGGCTGATAAATATTGGAAAACAATATTCAAAACAAAGCATTATTAAAAAAGGACTAGTGGAGATTGGTCCTCTGTCAGATGTATCGGTAAGAGCAAAATAAAGCATTCATTTCGGGATATTAAAAATATAACAAGCATCCAATGTATAACAAATACAGAAATGCTTGACTTGAAATCCTTTCTTTTACATTCAGTAATACGCTGTTACATGTGTGTTAACAGACATGTTAATAATATGCATATTAATCAGAATAGGATGTTTGAACGATTTCTTGAATTTGATCGCTTACAGCGAACTAGCTTGTTTTGATTAGAAGTTTACAAAAGACATTGTCTCCTGTTGAAGTAGTGGCATAAACTGGCTGTAATACCATTGAGTGCGATCTCTCATGACGTTTGTGTCTTTGCGGCATGAAGACATTTAGAATAGAATACTCTCAAGCTGAAATGCTCCTCTAGAAGTTGCTGGAAAGGGAAGAGGGTAGAAGTCCCAAAAAAGATTCTAGATAAAATTTGTAAGCTTGTAAGGTTTTAGTTTAAATTAACAAAGTTTTATTTTAATTTCCCTTTCCTATGAGTTCTTATTTCAACTTCCCGTTAGAATGAGCTCGCGTTTCAGCTTTATGCTAATTTGAAGTGGAGCCAAGTTTTGGTATTTAAGGTTAGCGAGGAACTTCTCAGTGTGAGAGAGCTCTTAGTCTCAGATCACTGCTGCTCTGTTCGACGTTCGCCTGACTAGCTAGTAGTTATATTCTAAGCCTTAGCGCTGTTACGCTATTATTTATTGAAATAATCTAAGTGCGTTAGTATTAACTACATCTTGTTACGCACCATTGATCGTGTAGCACAGAGGCCAACCTCGCGTTTATAGCTCTGTGAGCAACAACTGACTTAATTTCTACTTAACTTGAGTTTAAATTATTTGATTGTTCAGTTTAGACCCAAGTGCGGTCATTACTTTCTGTTATCCCTCCAGAGTTGGGAAGTGGCTGTAAATAGTGGTTTAATAAAAGAGGATTTTAAATCCTTCTTACGTGCAGTTATTCTACCACTTAGCCACAGTATTCTACCACAAAACATAGCTGCATTCAGCTCTGCGTTCAAGATCAGGACTTTAACTACTTCAAGAATATGTTTGCCGAAAGTATGCACCGAACACTCAGTCCTGACAAGCTTTATCTGCTATTGCTGTCAAATAATTGAGTTATGTCATGACACCGGAAGCAAAGACATTAAACCGTAAAAGTAAGTAACTCGAATGGGTGAAAAATATTGTTAAGATCCTTAACCTCATGTAGAAGTTGTTTAGTTGTGTACGTTAACTCAACAAAACAATTTTAGTAAGTGTTAGTTGTTAAACGTGTTAGTATTTCAAATTTATAACTGTTATTTACGCAGACTGGAATAATTATTAGTTGTTAAACTTGTTAGTTACATAAAATGGAATAATTTTCGCCCTATATCTAAATACCAGGATTAGTTTTAAGAAAGACACTTTTGACAATAAAATAGAACAAAAGCTTTCGAAAAGTCATTTTATTTTTCTCTAAATTTAAGCCCAAATTATTATATCTTTACATAATTTTCTTGTTGGTACTTAGGTATGTTTAATACCTCAGAACGAACAAGAGTGTTTCTCTACTCTCCTCATAGAACTCTGCCTCCGGTGGAGGGTTCGAGTTGCTCTCAATCAAATCCCCTTTTGCCTGCCCGTTTGCTAAAACCGTCCTGTTAGTGCTTACAAATGGTCGACCAAAGTGCGATTAACCATAGACGTTTTCCCTCTTTTCCTTGAAGAATGTAACTGGTTCCATCAGTAATTGTACAAGTCACATATTTGGCGATGATTATACGCAGCTTTCATACTTCTTGCTGTTAGTGAACGTATAGCTGACCGTATTTCCCAACTGGCTTAGAATTTGGCTTTCTTAAACAGTTCAACCTCACCCTATAACGTTTACAAACTGACATCGTGAATGTAACTGGAGTCGTATTCTGCGCTATGAATGTAGGGTGCTACTCACGTGTAAAAATTCTAAGCAGTACTTACAAGTGACTTTACTTTTAGTATTTCATTGTCTCATAATTTGTCTCAAATTTTAGAAAATCTGCATTTAATTTTCTAAACATTTTAATTATTTTTCTATAGTTTTATAACTTTGCTTTTAACTTTAGAACCTAGATTTAACCAACATATTACATAAAACTATCCGTAATAATAATGGCAAACATAGTATTTAAGATTTTATGTATAATTTAAAAGTAAAAATGTTTCTGTACTTTTTCATAATCTTGTGAGGTTTCACCCTTTTATTTAGCAGTTGAATATGGGGAACCTCTTACACCGATAAGCGAATATAATCGCTTGAGTGTGTGAATAGAGACGTAAGACTCAAGAAGGGTTAATTACCCTTTATTTCTCAAAATAAGGATGAACACAGTCGGCTCCTATCTCAGAGCCTACAGTAAAGCCTCCACTTGGGCTTGAATTTAAATAATAAGAATTAAAGCTTAACTAATGCTTAGCTAAAAAGATATAGCAAGGTTACCAGGATTTTAAATCACAATTAAGTAGGCGAAGCTATCAAGGGCCTGAAGTACGACCAAGCGTAGTAATGAGAAAGCCATCGCCCAAAGGTAAACGTGCGCTAGTCAGAAACTCTGGCTCTCTAGCGAAGTCAGTGAAACATCGACTTAGATATTACTCTTACTCATTTGCATTAAACGTGTTTCCGAAAATACATTCTGGTAGGAAATTGTAAGCTGAAATTAGGAGAGACAGGAAAGTGTGACAAACTTAAAGTAACTGTTATAAACTTAGGATAAACCTTAGAATCTCATTATTAAATGTATCAGAAAAAAATATTGTTACCTTTTCTTCCCTTCTTCTTACGTACGTTAAGTGGTTCGTGGATTTGGAGTGAATAAGGACGACACTACTTGATGGAGTATCGAAAAGCACTTTATTGGCCAGTATTTCTCAAGACAGCTCCAAAATCACATTTACAGTCGTCGAAGAACAACTATAATTACGCTTAAACAATCAGCAAGACAGCCATCAGACTATCAGGCTATAACGGTGGAGACAGTTTCACCGCAAAGCACCAGAGTACGGCTCCCGACCTTGCTCGGTCGTTCTCGGAACTCCACGTACTCTCGAGACTCTCCACGCTACAGCTCGCGATGCACTAGAGTGCAGCTCCCGACTCGGGGTCAGTCGTTCTCAGAGCTCAACACACTGTAAGATGAGACTCGACGATGCACTGCCTCGCGATACACTAAAAGACTCTTTCGATGCACTCGATGACCAACTCAACACTAGACTACGAGACACTCGCTCACTGACTAACTATCAACTCGCTAGACTCCGCATTGATTTCGCAATGACTTCGCACTGACTCAGTCTCCGCGTACCAGTAGGGTGTATATAGCTTTTCGCTGGTGTTCGAGAACATTCTGGGCTAAACCAGTAGGAATTTGTTCCAGAAGGTTCTCCATGTGTCTATAGCATATCTTCAATTTTGTCTCCAAATGGGCGATTTCTCGCCAAATATGGCAACTCTGTTTTCCCTTGCATTTTCTGGCAACCCTAAACCTGCTTTGCGGGGAAGCTAGTCTACCGCGCATGGACCTTTCGTAACAATATAGAAAAATTTTTAATTTGAAATAAGAAACAGGCTGCAGTCTTACCAATCAAGGATTCCTTAATGCATATTTCTAAACAATCTGCATCTATGTCCAGACACAGTCTACATACAAATATTTATATATATACAAATATTACAATTAATAACATTATAATTATAATTACAATTAAATATACAATTAATACAAATATTAAGTAGCTTAATCGTTTGAGTTTGCATCCAAGCTTTTCCATTTCCGCAGAGAAATATAAGAAATATAATAGCATTTATGTGCTTAAGCGTTATTAAATAAGTACACATTTTTCATATTTTTCGCCATTCTAAATAATTACTTTAGTAATCTCCTTATAGCATATTGAATTTCTGCATTGCTTCTGAATTTTTTCTTCGGAATTGCAGAATTAAAATTACTTACATCATTTTATGCTGCTTTTCTCATAATACAGATTAAGTATAATATGTTATAAAATAAAAAAAAAACTCCTCAGCATTGTTTGCTCTAATAAGTATAAACTGTATATTTATTAGATTAAGTAAGTATGTTATTTATTAAAGTGTATACTTATTAGATAATAAGAGATTTGTCTAACCATATAAATGGGTAAAACTGCTTATAAAGTCAATGCTTTACACCTGAGAAACGACCAAACAAATTATATTACATAAAACGCATTTACTTTTATACTAGCTAACTTTTGATCATTGTATTCCGCTATTATTATGATTAAGAATGGTAATGAAATAGTAATTCCCAGGAGGGAAGGGTAATTTTTATTAAGAGAAATAATAACGTGCGTTCAACGCAAAGGATAAAATAAATTGCGTTGCATTGTTTTTTAAGCCATAATGAAGCATTAGTTGTCTGAATTAATAGCAATTCCCATACCTTAATGATTCATAATAAATAACGAGCATCATTCATAACTTCAACTAGTAAGTAATCCATGATGCTGAAAGTAAAAGAAAAAAATAATTTTTCAAGCAGAAATTAATAAATTGTGTGAAAGTTGTTTTGGTTTTGTTAAGTAGCAAGCTGCAGTCAAAGATAAATTTTTCATAAATAACATGCTGTTTGAAATAATTCTTTTCCTGATTATCTGTAAGAAATTTTTACATGTAAATGCTTGCTTTAATTTTAATATACAGGTTTTATCTTACAGTTATTTGAGCGTTATACGAGTCATGTGACTAATAACATCATACTTACCTGCATCATTATTAATACATAATAACTATTTATATACTAATGTAAAATATTATCTAACTTATGGTTAACCGCTTAACATTTTTGATAAGTCTGCTCAAAGGGTCAGATATTTTAAATAACTGAAGTAAATATAAATCTTCCTTTTTCTTTTATATAAAAGTCGAATATTTGCAAGCATTTTAAAACATGTCCCATGTTTCGCTCTAGAACTAAAGTTATGGTAAAAATATTTATTAGGTTTGCCATTTAAGTAGCCAGATGGTTTCGTTTACATTTGCATTTCAGCAGATTTGTCGTATTAAGTCCCCTGGATAAAATCCTTCCTTATATTATTTACAAATGTATGGTTACGCAAGATCGAAAGAAAACTTAATTTATTGACTTTTATCTCCGCATATTTATTAACTAGAAAACCCGGCGGTCATACGAAATGACCGCTGTTCTAGATATTATAAATTGTAGTTAAAATGATTTGTGCAAAGGTGTCTGCTAATTCAAACTGAATTACCCAGGGCAGACGGCGATCCCCACGGCCTTTGCTTACTGCCCTACGGGGTTTCCCCCTTCTACTTGCTTAATTGCTTAAAATAAAATGCAGTGAAGGAAAGCAGTGGCGGTACGTTTCTTTCTCTGCTCAGTGGTTCCTTTTGTCGAGAAAGCCGTTTTTGTACAGCTTTAGCTCCTTTTCTCTCCTCTTCAGTGCTGTATTTTCTAAGAGGCGTTCTTAAGAGAAATTACGTTAAGACGTAGTTTTTATGTAAAACAGATGATTGCCAATGCAAACAACTGTTCACCTTCCCCCTGACATGGTCAGTTTGCGTTCAGCCTTAAATTGTTTCAAAAACAGATGATTGCTAATGCAAACAAATGTTCACCTTCCCCCTGACACGCTCAGTTTGCGTTCAGTTGTAAACCATTTCAAAAACAGATGATTCCTAATGCAAACAAATTTTCACGTTCCGCCTTACAAGCTCAATTTGCGTTCAGCTGAAAATTCAGTTTAAAATACAATTTCAGAATAAAATCGGGCAAAATTTTAAACGCACAGCTCGTTAGTTGGTTTCGTCTCCTTTAATTTCTCAACGTTTGCAAGTTTCTAGGTAATTCGTATGTAAATATAGTTAAATGCATCATAAGCAACAATTGTATGAATTAAAATATTTAAATACCATGATATTTTAATTAAAACAATGATAACTATTGTGATAAAATTTATTTTAATATTTGAATGCCGTGGCAACTTCAACCCATTGGCTATCACAGTTACGCAAGCAACCAATGAACTATCGGCGACAAACAAACACTTAAGCCGTATATAATAAAGATTTTAAGGTAGTAATGCTCAAAGTTAATAAGTTTCTAAGTTCTTTTATTATTAATGTTTCATAAAAGTTTGATTTTCTTATTTGGGTACATAATTTCTGTCAACTAGCTGATTACAATTTCAAGCACTTTAAATTTTAAGCACTGCGTCTGTTTAAAAATATAAACATAAGAACTACGTAAAGTTGGCAAATGTTGTGCGTGTGACTTTTAACAGTAATGAAATTTGAAATTGTATCAAAATTTCAAATCCTCACCGTTCCTTGTTTCAATTAAAGCTGCTATAAATACACATGCAATACTCTATATATATACAATTATGCGTACGTACAAACATTAGCTTATATATTATTATATCTGTTTATTAATATTAGTGAACTAATACATTTTTAAGGATTTGAATCCAATTATATAGGTTTATAAATCTCAAATCTATAATAGTGTGAGTGCGCTAATGATTTCTCCAAAACTCTTGGTAAGAATTAAGAAAATTTGACTAATTATATAAACTCTATGTGAGTATAAACTATAAAAATTACTTTTATGTTAAAAACAGCCGATACTGACTTTTCAAAAATAAAAAAAAATAAGAAAGTATAATTCGATTAATTTTTAAGTAAGTAATTTTAATTCTACAACATTTTTCTAATTTGGGGGGAAAAACCAATTAAAGTTAGCGATTTCTTATCCATAAATACTGCGCCCAGCAAGTAGTGCTATATTATGTTTATGAAGAAAAAGGTATGTTATTTTTATTTTTAGCCCAAAGAGCGTTTGTCCAGAAGAGCTAATAATTTCAATTTGACATTTTGTAGCCTTTCATTATAAAGGGCGTTTCTCTTTTCAAATTGTTACCACCAAATATTATCGCCCTGTATTATATTTAAAGAAATTAAATAATGAAGAATCTGCGTAAATGTATGTATGTTTCCCACATTTTGATAAAAGAAAGGCACCTAGAGCTTTCAGATTTTGAATAACGTACGTCTCCACTCTGATATAGGCATCTGGGAGCCCAAATTTGGAGTTTGTTTTAGTAGCTATTTTATATTTTATTTATGAGTTTTCGATTAACAAACTCATAAATAAACTCAACGAGAGATGGCAAGCGAAAAATGGCAACACTGTACGAAAAAAAACACATTTTTTATCTCCAGCGTTCGAGATTCTGTAACGGAAATTCTAAAGATATGCTCTTTTTAAATTATTTTGTAATATTAGTGTTGAGTTGAATTTTATGGTTTAAGTGCAGAGAACATGATACTAAATAAATAGAGTAACACACAAAACGTTAAAAGAAAGACCATTTGAGCGTAATATAAAATCTGAAAACTTTCAGTTTTTTACATTTTTTATTTAAAATATTTTAATATTTGGAATATAAAGTAAAAATGCAAACAAAATAAAGGCTAGCAAAACATTTATAGAAACCTTTATTTTCATAAACCAGTTAGTTATAAAGATATTGAGATTAAATGCGGATTATACTTTTGGCGTATTTTGGCACTTTTTATTTTCCGCTTTAAATTTAAGTTATAATGATATAAGAAAAACAGCAGAAAAACCTAAATAAGAAAATTTCAGATAAACAAATTTAAAAAATCTGAAAGCTTTCAGATTTCATATTACGCCCAAAGGAGCATTTTTTTAACGTTTTATGCGTTACCTTTATTTATTAAACATCAGGTTCTTCGCACTTAAATCGTAAAATTCAATTCAACAGCAATATCGCAAAATAATTTTAAAATGAGCGTATCTTTAGAATTTCTGATACACAGTCTCGCGGGCTGGAGATAATTTTTTTTCATACAGTGTTGCCATTCCTCGCTTTGAAATCGTTGAGTTTGTTAATCAAAAATTCTTTAATGTCTGACAAAAGATGAAATAGATAACAAAACTAAATCCAATCCAAATGTCAACATTTGGTGGAGGATTACGTTATTCAAAATTGGATGCGTCTAGGTACCGTTGTTTTATCACAATGCGAGAAACATAAATATATTTATGCAGATTCTTTTCAATTTCTTTAAATATAATACAGAGCTTTACTATTATGTGGCAACAGTTTCAAAAGTGATTCAACGCAGAAAATGAATCAATGCGAATGCCAAAACGAAGTTAATAGCCCTTCTGGACTAATGCTGTTTGTGCTAATAATTAAATAGAGGATATCAGTATAATTGTAAAACAAATTCAAATAAAACTATAAAACATTTAAGAATGTATCAGTAAATTTTTAGAACTGTTTTTTATTCTAAATATTTTTTTCTTTTGTTTTAATGCTTTGTATGAATATTTAAGATAATGTTGCGCGTGTGTACATACGGTGATGTGCCTTAAGAATTTTAAAATGAAAGATTCGATAAGTGTTAAATACTACTTATGATCGATAAAAAATATGGCTTGGTTATAAATCATAAACTCTGTTTCAGTGGCATCAATCATATTTATTACTGAAAATTCAATTTTTGTTATAATTATTTATATTATTCTGGTCGTTCATGGCTTTTTCAGCAACATGTTGCGTTTACATAATAATTTTTCACCTTCTGAACCAATAGTGACACTTACGCACTCATTAATCTTCGAAAAGAACTGAAGTAGTTTATCTCAAAATATTAAATAAGTGCAATGCAAAAACGTATATAAAAATAAAATAAAACTTCCGAAAGTAATTAACTGCAATTTGTCACGTTGTGTCTCAATAGAAACACGCTCATAAAGTCAATCAGCAAAAGTAATAACTGTCACGTCATTTTGACATTCATAATCTTGTCACTTTGCACATTTCTTCAAATCTGCTAGAATTCTTAATAAAATCATTGATTGGTACAAAGTAAATACGCTGAAAACAGGTTGGAACGCTTCGAGCAGTGTTGTAGGACCGATTGCGCCAAAAGGGCTACCATTAAATTTCTACCGTGCCTCGCGAGCAAATAAGAATTTCATAAAAATGTATGATTTTGTAGTTCCAAATAATAAGAAAAATTCATATGAGCCGACAGAAAACCGATTAAACGCAAATGTAGTGTAGGCTTACCTTAATTTTATTTCAAATTATAAAATTAAAAAAGAGCATATTAACAAACTAATTAGCAATACTGTTAAAATGCAACTGTGAAATTATCAAACATTTCATTAAGCCAGTACTGCATTAAGTCATTAATTTGCCATTAATGAGATATTTGATTGTATTAACGATATTATTATTAATGAGATATTAGCATTCTCTGACAACTTTTTAAAATTTGACGTATATTCTAATACGCAGCATGACAAAACGTGTTGTTCTTCACATGCTCTAGAGTCAACATATTTTTCTACGATTTTTTATGTATAGCGCAATATTATGAATTAAATTGGAAAAATGTGTTATTGTGCTTACAGAGCCTAATACACTCATCCCGATCATAGCCGGCCCACCGTCGGTTTTTTAATCGATACGTAGTAAGTAGTTTCTTTAATTGATATGTTTTCTTCGATAATGTAATTTTTAACTGTGCTATATACTGTGCTATATGTATTGTCGAAGTCGGCAATACTTCTTCACGGAGAAGTCAGGAAACAACAATCTCGTGAACATCAGAAGTTTCGATGAGCCAGTAACATCTGTGGATTCATCAAACAGCAAGGAAATATTTATATTTTTCTAAATCAGATTCCATTTGTACGTTTTTATCATTCGCCACATCGTCCTTTCCTCGTGCTACGATCGTGACAGAGGAACATCTTACATAGCTGTATTTATTTCATTTTTGTTTTTAAATTCGTGAAATAAAGACTCTGACATTGGCAGCATAGCTCTCTTCACAATGACCCCTCTGAATATACTTTTTATGCTATGCAAGAATGTAACTTATTTTGAAGGTTGCTTCTGTGTTATTCTTTGCTTCATTTTTAAGAGTAAATAGAATTGTTGAGCTTTAAGAAAAAATTTCAGTGATTGAACTTAAAGTCTAGGTAAAGGAGACCTGAATCGATATTTACCGTTGAAATCCTTATTAATGATTGCATGATGACATTCAACATTCGATCGCTTTGGTACCGGTACTGAAGCATAGCATTATAAGCAAACTGCTATTTCAGTAATCAATTACACTTTGATATTACTATTATTATCATTGTGTTTTAAATTTAACTCATTAAAGCATACTGACTGTTTTAATAACGAAAATTCAGCTCAACAGGAATCACATAAAAGTTAAATTCTATATGAAGCCTTTCACAGCGAAGTTAACCGAAACGCCCGTGCATTCAGACATCGGCAGGTCATCTGAACGCCTATGTCCTATTTCCACCTAGTGCTTTCCCGTATCACGTTATAACAAAGCTCATTGTTTCCGGGAGTTGTTAAAGGACACGTCAGTCATTCTTTTGAAACGACTAAAAGAAATTCTCCCATTTGAAGTTACCTTTCCTCTCCTTTCTTTAGCATCAACGTTTAGCTATTGATGCTTGGAGATGCAGTCCTGTCCAAAGACGAAACTGCATAAACCGCACAAACATCCGAGGCAGAATTAATCGCTTCATTTAAGTAGTTATCGTTAACGCTGCAGCATTCTACTTGGCATAGGGAAAAGAAATCAGTTCCACTAAAAATTCGTATATATAGGCATTTCAGATGTTGCACAGGAACAGATTTTCGCCTCGACTGATGAGAAAGAATTAAGCAAATTCTCTTGCTTCTAAGAATAAAAGTGAATTTATTACTTTCTAAACATTATTTACAGTAACACTAAGACTGGAGCAGAATATAGGGTTACTGTTTAAGGAAACAAGACTTGCAATTCTAGTTTTTGAACATTCTGCATAAAATTAAAAAAGAGAGTCATTTGCAAGTTTAACTTTGGTTAATTCTTAGCCTTTCATATTTTTTTCTGCTCTTTTTACATTTTACCACATGATTTTGAAATATGTGAGGAAGAGATTAGATTTAGGAGCACTTACAAGAGACATGAAACTAGAACTAAAAGAAGCCGAGTGGTTTAGCTTAGAGTTTATTTATTTACCTAGTGATATTTAAGATTTAAGTTCACTATTAGAAAGTTTTATCCTATGGGCCTTGGTCTATCATGATATTGGTTCAAGGCAGAAGCTTATGCGGCAAATCACATATTTTAGATGGAGAATTTTGTAATAAACGTAGGCCGTTGTAAAACTTGTTCCGTGAGTCTGACGTTGTAACTGGCAAGTGGCAAAGGAATTAGTTTTTTTCTTTCCGATCTCACACGTGCTTGTTGCAGATTTCAGTCAGGCTATTTTTATAAATTCGTAACTTCAGTGTAAGGAGATGCAGTTTGTTACTGTGGGCTTTGAGGAGAATATGTCGTTTGTGTTAGTTTTTATTTTAATTTGCAACGTCTGCAAATCGTGACTAATAAAGCTAAGTTTCCTATATAAATACTAGTTTGTGTTTAGTAGCTAAGCAAAAAAAGCGGAGATAACTCGTCAAAAATTGGGTTTAACTTCTGCGGGCAGTCCTTAGGTGTCTGTGATAGATAATTCTATGTTATGCCACAGAAGATACAAGTTCAATATTTCTTCGTTTCTATTACCTATACTACATAATTTGTTAACTGTAACTGTTGCTGGTTAACTTATAAGGTATTTCTCCCGCCTTCTTAGCATGCTTTCGTGATGTAGCGGTAGCACGCTCCAGGCGTATCCGAGAGCTCCGTGGTTCGAATCCCGGCGAAGGCGTTGCCCGTTTTGTATCAGTCCTGCTTTCGAAGTAACCTAAAGTCTCTACAAACTCATGCGCTTAAAATACCATGAGCAATAAATTTATTGCACTCGTAAATTGAAAGAAATGTCCACTAATTTTTCATTTCAGTATATTTTATGTCTGGGAGTTGAGCATTCTAATCTCATACTCAATTTACAATTCATAGACCTTTATTTGTTATAACTAGTATCTCTCACTGTTGCCGTATATTTCGAATGATGTTGCACACTATGTCTGATGAATCAAATGCTAATGAGAAAAAGTCAATGAACTTATTGTTACGAATTTTGTAATTAGTTAGCTATTTTTATTAGAATTATAATTAAAATCGTTTTATTTCCCCGTGCAATGCAGCGCGTAACGAGTTTTAAAAGAAAGCTATGTCGGAAAATTATAAATATAAGACCATGTGCATTTAACATTGAATAAATAAATACTTCTTTTATTTGTATCTAATTTGAATAGATGTAATTGATTACTATGTTAGCTGTAACCGTAATTCTACACTTTTGGTTTCCAGACTTCTCGAGAAGCAGAGGAAATTACTAGAACTCTCTCGACGCGACAGATTGAAAACTTTTAAAAGCCGGGGAGAGACATTTCACCTCAGTTGTTGTTTAGCTAGCTCTTGTTATTATAGTTTTTTCTTTTTCTTGCGAATTCGCGGGGAGACCGGATTAGCTTTTTTTTTGCATTACTTTGTATTTTAATGTTTTGAGTAGTTTAAAATATAGCTACTGATTATACTGCGTGATATTCTGATATTGTACGAATATCTCTGAGGAAAATTCCAGCGTTTTGTTATATTTCTTGTGTTAAGAATAAATTTTATTAACCCTTTATCGGACTTGTGCATTCAATCTATTACGAACCCGTACGCACGCAACATTATTTATGAGGATGAAAAGCATCACGACGCATGACTGCAATCTAAAAACTTTTATACAAATGCAGCAGACCCAAAAACATCCAAAAAATAAATAAACTTCAAATAATATATAAAGAAAATTTTAGATCAATATTCTTAATTTTGAAATAATTCCCTTTTTTTGATATTTCTGAGGGGTATAATGTTTTTAAAAACGTCGCACTTCAAAAGTACACACTTCTACGTTATTACGTATTCATAATAAGACCGTTAATGTAGAATTTCACTTCGTTACAAGTATGGCATTCAAATTATATAAGCATACTTCAGATAATTCATTGGCGTTGCATAGGGTCGATATCATAAGATCATATAACAGTTACAAGTTGAAATAATAAGCTCTGATTGGCTGCTTTAGCTTTAATTTCAAGGAATTCTCCAAGTTTGTTATCTTTGCTGCTGAAGAGAATATATAGCATTCCCGTCTCTCTGCGGATAAATATGTATTTAGAGTTAACTGTTAAGCTGAACCTGGATTAATTACTGAAATCAATACCGTCTCAGAGTTATAACTACAGTATCAGTGTTCTTTGCCCTAATTCAGTTGGTTTCTTTTTTATTCTAAGTTTAGTGAAAGAGAAAACATTATCGCCTATTATATCCTTTTTATTAAGTGCTTCTGTTTTACGTTTAGTGAGATACAAGTACTCGATTAATGATTGCAAATTTTAAACTCAATTGTCCGCAACTGTAGCAGAGGACAGTTGTAATCGAACACCGCTCTTGAGAAACAGTTGTTCTTTTCCTAGCACTCTTTAGGATCCTAATAGAGCTTTAGAAATATTTTTTTCAGAATGCGTAGGTTATGTGTCTTGAAACATAAAATAGTTTCCATTTTCATAATTATTAGTTTTGTTTCCGAACACCTAATAGCTTTCACTGGAGCAATTTCTCGAAATGGTACTTTGTCGTCATGCGAATTGTTTTGGCTCAGTAAAGAGCGAGGAAAATATGTGGATTTCAGACGTTTACTGAAAACGAAATTTGCGCAAATGTGTGCTACAGCTCAGGATGCCGCCTTGCTGTTGCTAGCGTATTAATAAACTGTATTAAAAATGGTAAATCAGGAGATTTGAAAATCAGTTAGACTAATAAGCAACACATTACAATTTGCCACTTAATGTTTCTACTGAAAATAACTTGTCTTTGTTTTTCACTGTGAGGAATTGGAATCTTGATTGCAGATTAATTTTTCACTTAAGGAATACAAAGATAACGTTAGTTGTTCTTTTGATGATATCGCAATTATATCATGTGTCGTTGGAGCCACAGTTGTATGTTTATGCAGAAAAATCGAAGATATAACTGAAGATCGCTCAAGTGCAAACCTTCTTTCCAATACTTCCTTTATGGATCAATAAACATTTTCCGTACGTTTTCTGTATGTTTCGATAGTGCCTTAATTGTATCAGTATTCGCGGATGATGTAAAGTTCATACTTTCACTGAATCATCTCTAGTCATCGTATTTGCCTATACTTTAAGACGGTAATAGTTCTGCTACCAATACAATAGTCGCCTGGTCGGTATAGAGTTAGTGACGCTGACTACACTACCGATGGGCTAGAGTTCAAATCCCGAAAAAGACATGGATATTTGTAAGTGTATAATGTCTATGCAGCATGAGGACACTTAAATTATTGGCGAGCCGAACATCCCCTTAAGTGGCTTGGTAAGGTAAGTGAAGTAGAAGAACCTTAGATCGTCTTTCGGAGTGGTTTCTGTCGAAACTGAGGCAGAGTTAGTGTTGTAGAACTATATGACCAAAGGTGAAATTCTAGTGATCCACCCACTTGCACCTGTACTTTTACTAAGATAGCAAAGTGTTTGTTTCTCCTGAATACATGAACGATAAACAAACTTCCATATTTAGATCATACAACCACCCAATCAAAGAAAGAAAAACATGCATTCATGACCTTGAGTCTTATAAATGGGACTTTTAGTCGATTCGCTAATACGCCTAATTAGACAAGCAGACCCATTGTCGATGGAAAGGAACGATAATTCTCAACTGATTGACCCTAAATTTGTTCAGATTCAAGGCTTATGAATGCTTCAATTAGGTGCAATATAACAGGCTCAGGTTTCCCCTTTATATGGTTATCGCCGAAAGCATCGCGGCAAAAACATCGCGGACGAAAACGTCGCGCAGAAAACAACGCAAGGCGGAAACGTCGTGGTACAAAACATCGTGGGAGAAAATAAAGCAAAGAGAAAACATCGCAATTCTAAAACATCGTGGTATAAAATATCGTCGTCGAAAATAAAGCGGTTCAAAAACTTCGCAGTTTAAAAACATCGTCGTCGAAAATACCGTAGTAAAAAATAAAGTACCAAATCATCGCTTACAAATCATTGCCTGACGATAACGTGGCAGACATGCGTTTTTCAAGCTTTAATAATTGTTAATGGATATTCGCATAATGATTTATGAGAGCAAGGGGGAAAGAAGGATAATTTTTACTTTCATATATTTTATTAACTAATAAATTTTTAAAAACAAGAAATTTAAACAAAACAAGAAATAATTTTCACTATAAGAGTATCAGATTAACAAAAGTGAGGAAAATATTATCATAATTAACTTAGCAATTTTGTATAGATAAGTTGATGCAGTTACTTATCTTTCTTTTTCTATTCTTTTTCAGATTATACTTTACATGAAAAATTACCAGTAAAACTTCATAAAAAATAATTTATTAATGACCTTCGTAGGTAACTATGCTAGTTTAAAATTAAGTGCTATAATTTGCGTTAATTTTCTATGAATAAGTTTCCATTTTACATTTTCAGCAAATATTTATTAGTTAATAAAAATATGAAAGTGAAAATTATCCTTCTTTCTGTCTTGCGCTCACAAATCATTATGCGAGTTTTTACAATTATTAAACAATCATTAAAGTTTACAATTATTAAAGCCTGAAAAACGCATGTCTGCGATGTTATCGTCAAGCGATGATTTGTAGGTACTTTATTTTTTACCAGGATATTTTCGACGGCGATGTTTTTAAACTCCGAAGTTTTGAAACTGCTTTATTTTCTCCCACGATGTCTTGTACCACGACGTTTTCGCCTTGCGTTGTTTTCTCCGCGACGTTTTTGTCCGCGATGTTTTTGCCGCAATGTTATCGGCGGACACCCTTTATATACATGTGCTACATTTTCGTTGCGCCAGCTCAGAACATTTTTGCTCATCAGTCATGAAGATCACATGTTTATTTATCACATGTTGTTAAGTCTGTCAGATGTACTTAACGTGAACTCCAGGAAACCATTTACTCCCTCCGAATGTTGCAAACAACCGTATGATCCGCGGAAGCTAACTCCCAAATAATTCTCAAGATGGAAATGAGCAGAAATTGCAGTAACTCTTCCATCGACATGTTTTTGAGTTGTTTTTCTTTCTTCCTTTTAAATACAATTAATTTACATTCGCTTAAGAGCAACTACCTATCTTGAAAGTTACAAATCTGAAAACAATGAAATAATAATTGCTCTTGCTAAAGTGTTGTGCAGCAGTTATTAGTCTATTCTCAATACTTTTATTCATTCTGCATTTTCAGAACATAATTTGGGGAATCTAGAAAATAATTTTCACATTACTTTTCTATTTAAAAACTCACAAATGTGTATAACAAAACAGAAACCAAGCCACATAAATATAGAAAATATAAATAAGTAATATACTATATTTAAATTGGCCAAAACAAAAATTCCTTTGACATTTTTCAGAAATACGAACATTACGTAAACATGAAGTCTATAACTTGCAACACAATTGAATAGAGTTTATCAAGACTAAATAACTTAAGAAAAGGTAAACGTAAAAGAAAAAGATATAAAGATTATGAATATAGTATGTCGAATGAAAATTCCCATCGAATGAACACACACTTCTATCGATGTTGGAATTATAGTGTTTGTTTACTACATAATCCCATCAACTCTATTTGCCGATGGGCAAACGAATATTGCTCTACAGGGAATAGTTATGTTGCAAACACGGAAAAGACTTTTAGTGGAAATGTTAAGAACTACTTATCGATAGTCACAAATTCCTAGCAATTATGGCATATAGGTTTTAGTTTTTGGATTAAAGTAGATCATGCATGCTTGTGGAATGGCTTTATAGCAAATGTAGGACAAACAAAGGAATGAAAACATCTTGAATTGAAAAAAATATTAATCGTTCCTGTCATTTTTAACAATAAATGGGAACAGAGTTTTGCAAATGCTTAAGGGGTCTCATACCTTCTAAAGAGTCGTGATGCATGCTGAAAGTGTGTCTGTCTCGACTAATCATAAGATTTTAAATACTTTTTCAAATTACACAAAAATTTAAATGCCATTTAAGATATGTTTCAATTCTAAGAAAATCATAAAATAATCCCCTTCATTTAATTACAAAAAATAATATAATACATTTAATATAAGATAACTTTTTTTTAAAAAAATTATGTTACTTTACGATCCGTAAGATAACTAAATTTAGAATATAGGTATTGGCTTACAACTTGCTTTAAAATGATCCCAAAACTACATTCTATAGAATGAATTAACAATACAAAAATTATTTTAACATGAATATTTTATAAATTATGCAAATTTGAAGAAAAAAGAGAAATATCATAAATTTATAGTTATTTACTCATTAAAAATAACCTAAATGTGTAAATAGCTAAATGATATTAATTCATTCTATAGATAATATAACTATATATACACAGGATAAAAATTGGGCTTATACATGCAATAGTTTTTTTTTAATCTTACGGATCGTCATGAAAATTAGTGTTTTGAGAAAACGCAGCTTAAAGTTAAGTTATGGAAAAAATAAAATCAAAATAAACTTACATCCCTAAAATTTGCTAGATTGATAGGAAACACCTTCTCCTAATAATAATTGTTAATTTTTTCTTAATTGTTCTAAGTATTTTTTCATGGAAGCCCTTAATGTTTGGAAATCAGCACGACTTTCAGCAGTTTGAACTTTCCATGTTCCGTACCTCACGATCCGTAAGATAACTAAATTTAGAATATAAGTATTGGCTCATGACTTGCTTTAAAATGATCCCAAAAGGGAATTCTATAGAATGAATTAACAATACAAAAATTATTTTTACATGAATAGTTTAAAAATCATGGAAATTTCAAGAAGAAAAAAAATATAAATTTATAGTTAATCACTAATTAAAAATAAACTAAATGTGTAAATATATAAATGATAATAATTCATTCTATAGACAATATAATTATATATACACAGGAAAAAAATTGGACTTATACATGCAATAATTTTTTTTTAATCTTACGGATCGTCATGAAAATTAAGATGCATTCTCTCAAAACACTAAAGTTATAATTATGAAAAAGAAATTAAAATAAACTTACATGATTAAAATTCACCAGCTTGATAGTAAACACCTTCTACTGATAATAATTGTTCATTTTTCTTAATTGTTCCAAGCGTTTTTTTCTGCGAGCCTCTAATGTTCGGAAATCATTGCGAATTTCAGCAGTTCGAACTCTTTCTATATCGGCTAAATTTGCAGCAGTAAATGCAAGAGTACCAGGATTTATGCCCAATTCGTTTAATGTATCCATGCGACCTCTATATCCATCATTAAATGCTATGACAGCTTCAAAAACTGCAACTTCTGCGACTGTGTTTCCACAACCAGAAGTTTTTGGACAAAATTTCCAAACAATCGAGTTGAAACTCTCATTTTGATTTTGAGTCTTGCCGCTGAGACACCGTTTGAGTAAACTTGGTGCAGATAAATCTGCATATACAGTTTTAATTTTTTTCATCACTTCTACAGGTACAGTAGGTTGATGATGGAAACTCTCTTCATTTGAATCAGAACAGGCCACATGTTTGTTATATTTGCACCCTTGTGGGCAAAACATACGCATGGGCTCTTCGTCAGTAGAAGACATATGGCAATACGTAACCCATACAGCTTCTCTCATGCTCTGTAGCGAATGGGTATTTGAGCGAATAGCATTCCCATAATAAACAGTAAGTTTATCAATTATGCTATCCGTCAAACGACCTTTTCCACTAAGAGTCTTTCCATCATTCAGCTTTATGCCACGTAACTGTTGTTTCAGTTTTCTCAAACGTGTACCCATTCGCTTCTGCACATGGCCTACACATTCAAGTTTTTCCACTGGAATTTTACCATATGGGCACAGTTTCGTTATTTCCATGAAGGTTTTGGTATCCCCATCACCGAGATATTTGTCATATCGCACATTCCTAGTTTCTTCGGAACGTAAGAAAATTCTTTTCATACCTATAACCTCCATGGAACCCGAACTTGCAGCATGTTTCTTTTTCCAATCATGATTTGATGCTGCAGAGCTTTCACATGGTTTGCAAAACGAAGAGAGTATTTCCACATCAGGTAGGCATTTGCATGCCCCAATAGCACGCCAATTAATTTATATTTTGCCATTATAAATTGCATATAAAACTTGACAAAATTTAATCTTAGGTTAGAGTAAAAACTTCGCATAAAATTACAAAAACTTCCAAAGTTCTTTTGATAGGATCTAATATATGTGTCCCATTTTAAGGAACATCGTTAAATTTTGCACCAAAGAACAGTTAATAATAACATAGTAAAAGGTTTGATTTTATAAAACGCATTCATTTCTTCAGTTCGCGATATTGATAGGTCCTTACTGTTACACTTCCGTTTTCTGTTTCAAATGCGCTTCTATATAGTACAATGGCACGCAACCATTGTTACTGATATATCACTGATGCCACTCGGAAAAAATGAGGGCGATAATTTTGTGCAATTTATAAATTTAATTTTTCTCTTGGATACTGGGCGTTTGTCGAGAAAAGGCAATGAGAAGTTGGTTAATTTGTTTATTAGGATAATTAGTATTTGTATCAAGGGATATTGCTTATTTCATTGTAATTTTTTATATGTAATACATTGCATTTTTATATATATAATACATTGCATTTTTTATATATAATACATTTATGTAATACATTGAGTTTTTTCGATAACGATGTTCTGCACAGTAAAATTCTGTGCAGTTTTTTAATTTAATGATTGGTGTTTCCTTTAGGACTTTTTTCAGTACATTTAAAAGCCAGACGAAAGCTGGCCACATAGCGGCTAGTTTATAATAAGAAAAGGAATCATTATATTATTAGCACCCTAATGCCTTTATAAACTCACTTTGGTTTAATATAAAACTTCTCTGATTTTATGTCACTCTCGGATGAATTGGTGTCTTATTTTTACCATTTAGTACCAAACTCTAAGCAGTTACTATAGCATAAAACAACGAAAAATATTGTTAAAATTGAAACTGGTGTTACAGAAAAAATTTAAGTAACTTCTGCTGAGGGTCGTACAGACAATATTGATTTAAATTTAATTAACTTAGGCGACCTGAGGGCCGAACAGAAAGTATTGATTTGTATTATGTATACACATCAAGGTTTAAATTTAAAACTTAACAACTTGACTCCACTATCCCACAGTTACTAATTTATTTTCAGTTCAGGACATTTACCCGTTTATTGCAACAGCAATAATGTCAAGCAATACAGATGACCATAGCTAGCTGAGACTGCCTACCAACTCCTTAAGTTCTCTCTAATGTTTAAAACTAACAGTGTTTTCGCATTCTGGAGAATCAGACCAAGCAGTAGCAATGCAGGAAAGATTTACCGTAAGAAATAATGGGTTCATTAAATTAAGCTTTACGTATTAATGAGTTGAAATGGTTACATTTGTTAGCGGAAATCTGATTTCGAACAATATTTTTTATCACATGTAATAGTAGCAATAAGTGTAGAAATATATGAACAGCTTCTCATTAATAATCCTTTTGATATTATAAAATATGCATGAGTAGAAAATCATACATGAGATTTAATTAAGTGAAAGAATAAATTTAATTTTAACAAAGAACAAAAGAAGCCCTCAGTGTTACGCTATTTTTATGCAGTTTTAACGGATATTAAAGAAGTCAAAAAGAGAAATACAATCGTAATAAAAGAGGTTTCGTAAATAACTTAAGAAAGGGTTATTTTTAATCATGTTTATCAGTTAATTTAAATTTAATTTGCTATTTTCCAACAAGTAAAACTAAGAAAAACACCTATATTTAATTTAATTTAGGTATAGTATTAATTTTCTTATGTTTGAGAAAATTCCTTTGTCCTCTCATGACAGAAAGATGAATGTTTAATGTTACACTACTAAGGTAGAAATAAGAGTGATTGCATTAAATAGTTAAAATATATATCTGTCAAAGAATACTAAGTCTCTTTGATGACATTTCGAGGTCTTTTGAAGCTGCTATGGCAGACTCGTGCATTTCAATTTGAAGAAGAATCTTCACCTGATTTAGACAGACTCATTAATCTAGAAATACTGGAATGATGAAGTCGAAATTAACGAAAATGAAACGTTAAAATATGCCATTTTGACTTGCGCCTGACAAAATTTGAAATGTACTCTTCATTAGTAGAATTTAATCTCAGCATGGTGGGTAAGGATTAAATCTGAATTTTAATTGCATATTCATGCTAAACGTATATGCATGAATAGAATGAATGACAGAAGTTTAAAGACACTTTAACTCTCTAAGATACATGTAGCTTTAAGAATGCGTCTTCCAGCAAAGTAAAGCATGCTTATCATTATGTAAAACTATTCAGTGATGAAAGCAAGAGACGGAGTTTTTGCATATTGTTTGATTATCGTAATAAGTACTTCACATTCTATTTCTGAGTTACAGTAAAAATTAATAATTGAAGTCCAGCTTTAGAGGATTCTAATATCCTTTTTGTTATTCAGTCTACAAATTAAAAGAATAATCTGTCTGAATTTAACACTGAAGACAATTCTGAAAAGTAAAAGAATGAAAAAAGAACATATTATTAAGTGTATCTACTCTAATGTTACAAATGACGTATTATGAAATAAAGTCATAAACTGGACACGAAGCCATTGACAGAAGGTAAATTTAAATAGACACTTATTGAAAACATCAAAGACCTTGAAGCCATTTTAATAACGTTCTGTTTCTGAACCGAAACTAAACAACTAAACATTACTAAACTTATTTAGCAATGGTCCGTTTTTAAAATGAAATCTTAGCGTTGGCATCACGGCATAGAAAGGTTTTCGTTTTTTATTCAGTACATATATTATACATACAGTGTTTATCCCTTCTGATTACTTTAGAACCCTACTCTTTCTTAATGAAAAAAATTCTTATGGTTTGGCTAATTAAAAATGTGAAACGAAATGTGTTTTAAATTGTAAACTTTCAGCCAGATAGGAATATTTTAGAACTATTCAGTGGCACAAGTGATGACAGGCATAAGTTCATGACAGGCATAATCCTTCAGGCATAATTTGAATTCTGAAACAGAGAACTTAACGTGTTACCTGTCTAAGAGAAGTCTTCACGGAGAACTTTCTGAAGAAGTTGCTCGTGTTCAGGTTGGACATGGAGAAAATCACGAAACAATCTACGCAGCTAGCCTATTTTTCCGACTTACAACCCTGGTCGATATGAAATGTATGTCGAAATATTAGTGTATAGTCTGCTTAACACCTTGAGGACCAGCGTGGGGAGAACGAAGCGCAGCCACGGGACCGAACCCTCTGAAATGGAAGGCCGCCACCGGCCTACGCATTTTCAGCTGTTAAGCCTACTTTTACAAAACAATTCATATAAAATCAGCATTTTAATATAATGACATCAATTTTTGAAGTTACATACTTAATACACTAATTAGAAGAATATCACATTAATAGAAATAAATGAATACTAGAATACTAAAATTATAACTATGAATACTAAAATTATAACTATAAGCATAACAACAAATACTATACACATAGAAAACAAAAACTATACACATGGAAAACAAAATTTAAAATACGAAATGTAAAAGAAAATTAAGCAATAATTATCTGTAGGTAATAAAATTCCACTTTAATAATTCTTCTGTACATGGAATAATTCAAAATGAGAGTCGACACACAGAAAAACAACGCATTTTTCGCCGAGCATATGCGGAGCACGTAAGATGCATCATGCATCGGGAAAGCTGATATGTTATCCCCTCTGTAATATTGCTATAAAGTTAATTTTCAATTAACCAAGAACCTCTATGTAAAGTTTTAATATAAATATAAAAAACCGCGACTTGTCTGAGTTTTTCCATTATGAAGTTCGGCGACGTTACACCCGCTATAGTCAGCTAGCTGCGTTGTCCCAATTTCTCAAATATATATATATGTATATAGCTGAATGCATTTTCCAACATTCTAGTAACGAAAAACGCAATGAATGAAAACGAAAACAACGAAAAAACGAAATTCCTAATGAAATAGTTTGTTTACACCAATAAATATATCAAAACCAGAAGTACCGAACAGAAAATGATGCTCATACACGAAGGCCAAAAGCCATATGGCTTAGCCGATACGAAAACCGTTACCATTTAGCACCATCTACTGGCATTTAAAAATAAAAAAATGGTTCCGGTTTCATGTTACGTATACGCGACGCTGGGCCGAAGAGATCAATCGGAGCTCTTCGCGTATACGCGACCCTGGGCTGGTTAGAGGAAAAACAGTTGCGTCGTCCCAAATTGGTTAATCATTGGTAGATTTGACACAAAATGTTATACATTGCTCGACATTTAAGTTGCTACACTATGAAATAGGAATGAACTAAATGTCAAATCCTCATGAAAGTTATTACATGCTGGGATATGCAAATAATTAGCTTTCCAGAGGATGCACAAAAAGCATGTGTGAATAACATCATTAACATTGTAAAATAAATTAGAAGACTGCACAGTAAATTTTTCATTCAGAAATCACATTAGATCATTGGATGTTTGTGAAAAGTAAAGTTATACCTCATGCAAAAAGGAGATACTCGTAGCAGCACGTGTCGGAATTCGACCGCGACAAGATCGTGGGACTGCAGTTTATTGTTCTTGAGACATTGATGCTAATGCTGGTCAACATGCCATGACTGTGAGGTGGACAGGGAATCAATGGGTCCTGTAGCTCCTTGGATCCTTACAGAATTCCATGCACGATCTTAGCAACCGAAGGTACCAACATCCGAAAGAACTGTTGTGTCGCGAATTCTGTGTCGCGAAATTTAAGTGTGTTTAGTCATTTAAGTAATCAATTATTTAAGTATTTTATTTGTATTTTATTTTTAAATTTGAAATTCGGAAGAACGTACTGATATATACATATATATTTGTAAAGAATGTACTTAAAATCTTTAGGCAATTATTTTTCTTCAACGGTCCAATTTTCTAACGAAGAAAGGGAGTGTCTTTTAAGGGAAGTAACATTTATGGAAATAGATAAGAGTTGGAACTGAGGGCAGTATAGTGTTGTTTCCCATGTCTTTTGTTACGAAGCAGTAAAATGGATATCGTTATTGGCTTCCCGCTTTTTCACTTACACTCTCGCTTAGTGAATGTTTGTCATGCTTATAACTTCGGAAGAAAGGTTGTAAATTGGGTCCTGAAAGGGCAGTTTTTGTTGTTTCTCCTTAGATTTTTCCGTTTGTTAGCAAGGGGGTTCGAATTTTTAGTCTCAAATTGTCGCAGGTGTTGGATGAGTCATTTCGCATATGGTTAATCGTTGACTGTGGACAATGACTTTATTTTGATTCGTTTGAGGGGGTGAATTTGTTCGGTTTAAATTATAGTGAAACTCTCGGGTTGGCGAAATTTAATTTTATGTGTTAGGTTTGACCAGTAATATTCTATGGGAGGAGAAACCAAGTTTTGCTCAATTCTTGCACGAGTTTAGAAGTCAGTTGAGTGGAGTTGAGTTTTGAGTACGGTACAACTAGAGACAAGAGAATTAGCAGAGAGGGCTTTCGGCCCTGCAGCCGAGGATAACCCTTGTGGGTGGCTCGCGCTTGCCATGCTACGGCGGCCTGCCACGAAATTTATGAGAGACCGATTCAGGTTTTGAAGATGTGATGAATTGGGAATTTTCTTGAAAACTGTGGGTGATGCAGAACTTAGAGCGATCTCTTCTGAGCTCTTTCCGAGTGGTTATTCTGCGAAATGGATGTTTTCTGCAACCTTGTTGTTGGAAATCGTGTGCAAAGCGTTCCGGTCGTGAGAAGAGAAAATTTCAACATTGTGTCGTCGCTCGTACAGTTTCCGTTGTCGTTAACAGCTGAAGCACCTGGCTGTCACCTGGTTCATTCTCTTGGTTTCTCCTTTCATCTTCTTCCACATTTTAGAATTTTTGATTTCCGAGCGTCTTCATTTATGATTCTACAAGATGTCATTTTCTTGAATTTTATTCTGGAGCCGATTAATTAAAGGACGAATTCATTTATGGTTCTATGTCATTTTTCTTGAACTTTATTTTGGAACTGATTACTTATAGGATAAATTCATGATTTCAGTGCGGGATTCTTCTGTCGATGTCGCCTATAGCTTCTTATGATGATGGATTCCGGTAGTTTAACTGTGATTTATATTATATTTTTATTGGTACTCTTTTAGCATTTGTCAAGTGAGAGTTATTTAATTTAATCTTGCGTAACTGGTAGAAAGAGAATTCCATTTGATAATGGATAAAATTGTTTGTGTCTTCGGAGAATTAAAAATTATTATCTATAAATTATGAAATTTATGTTAATTGTAATTTCTATATTAGTTTAAGTGCGATGCAGTTTAAATAATTCATTTAATGTTCTAGTTATTCTAAGTAATCGTTATTGTGATAAATTGCAAACTTTTATCTTGATAAATGACTCTTGAAGGGAATTTCATGTGGAATATTAATTGCTATTGTATGTAAGGGTAGTCTGGCCTGCTATCTTTAGGTTATCCAAGATATTAATAAATGAGTTTGATTTTATGTTATTGCTTGCATTTGTTTCTTTTTTTGTGTTACGTAGTTGGTCTGTTCAGTCACTTCATTTGTTTGAGCCGTAAGGCTTTTAAGAAACATGGAGATTTTATCTGGGTTATGGAAAAACGCTTATGCATTTCAGGGTACTCACAATGCGCCCACTTATTTTTAGCAAATATGTACTAACCACATTTTATTGAAAATTTGAATGTTTGTTTGAGGTGCCAGAAAAGTTAGAACTAGACCGTTGAAGAAAAATAATTGCCTAAAGATTTTAGGTACATTCTTTACAAATATATGTATATATATATATATTCAGTACGCTCTGCCGAATTTCAAATTTAAAAATCAAATACAAATACAAATAAAATACTTAAATAGTTGATTACTTAAATGACTAAATACAATTTAATTTCGCGACCAGAATTCGCGACACAACAGAACAGACATGTTGTGCTCTTGGCCTTGCGTTAATCGCGCAACGACGTTCCTTTAGTCAGGAACTTCATGCACGTGCAGAACAACAAATGCCTTCACTAATAGAGCGATGGCACCTGTAGCACGAAGAACAGCCAGCATGGCGACCATAGTTGCTGCTTGCCTTGAAGTTGGAGCAGAGAAACGTACGCCTACAGTTACTCAACGAACAGCTACTCTAGACACAAAGGTGGGAACCGACTTTGCCAGCTTGCGTTCGTCATTGTCATATGGTACATTTCCTTCTCATATGGGCTGCCCGGGTACACACAGAGACCTAATGTCCGAATAGCCGGTAATTGAGAGCCGCAGTTACATTTCTTATTTGTTAAGTTCAGTGGCTATGCTTTATACTTCAGGACCTGCGTGATGACATCTTTTAATATCATAATGCCCGTGGACGATGTTGTTCTGACGAGAAGGAAAGTGTTAGACTACTGCCCTGATCAACATATTCTTCAGATATTTTATACATTAAGAACGCTTGGTCACGGGTTGCCGATTGACATTACTCTCCAGCCACTACGTTTCATGACCTCTAGTAATGAGTTGAAGCCACTTGGAATGAAAAACCTGTATCAGTCACCCAAGCTCAGTTGGACTCGATATCTAGCCGCATTACAGCCGTTATTACTTTCAGATGTGGCAATTCTATGGACTGAATTCTGCACACTGCATATGCCAAACCACCTACAAATTTATTCATGTGTTTCTTTTATTACATTGTCTAGGTATAATAAATAACTTTCTACTATTTTCTCTGCTTCCTGGTGTCGCAATTTTAATTCTCAAATACATACTTTGCCAAATACTTTTGAATGCTTAGAATAATTTAGTAACGTATAAAAGTATAGGCTAAGTATTTCACATTAACAACGAAGCCAGAAAAAATATAGAATTATAGGGAATAAACTATCCGAATGGAAGGCTAACGTCTATAATTTTTGGCGACAAATGAAGAGAACTGACGACAATTTACGTACCTGGATATAAGTGTCAGTTTAGCAAAGAGATTTTGAAAATGTTCCAGAGCACGAGAGAATAACCGAAGATAGAAGCAAAATTTAGGACGTGCTCTATTAAACGTACTGTAAGAAATCTCTTTCTCCAAATGAGAATTAATTTTGCCTGTGTACAAAAATATTAAAATATTCTCGGGGTTAAAAAGGCTTTAGTAATAGAATTTATGCCCTTTACAAAATCATGCAGTATTTTAATAAAGATTATTATTTAAAACTGTATGATCGAGCCATTACTATCGGAAATGCATCCATCCACCTGTAATTGTATGTTGGTGGCTTCAGACATACAGATCTTAGCATTCAAATGTGACATCTGTTTTAAACTGTATAGATTTCTCCAGATCATTGATGTTACAATCAAAAGAAAGCAGTTACACTATTTCATGTACTAGTGTCTGGAGAAACAATCTGGAGAAATCTATACAGTCTAAAATAGGTGTCACAGTTGAATGCTAAGACTCGGAACTGAGATATTAAATCACATAAATGCACATATCTATGTGACGAATCACTCTTTTTTTAATATGATTGCTTATAAAAGTATTTCTCTGTTTTGATGGAGATAGGAACCAAAAGGTTCAATAAAAAAATTTCATAGTTTTAGACGGGGTCCAATAATTCCTCTGAAAAAAATTTAAATGTTTTAGTATTTAAATTAGTTAAATTATTAGTTAAGTTATTTAAGTTAATTATTCCATTCCTTAATCTTAATAAATCGGCCTTGGCTAATCAGAAAATAACTGTATTTAGCTTTTAATATTCGTAAATATGTGTAGATTCTGGATGGTGGTGATACAGTAGAAGTCCAGAAATCCGCAATGCTTCAGACTAGAGGTTGTGTGGAGTTTAGGATTTTGCGGATTTCAGGACAGAACAGCCAACTCATAATATTCAGACTAAAAGTGCAAAATAAATAAGGCATATTAAATACATTTACTTAAAATTATTATGTACAATAATATTCATTATTACATTATTTTATTACATGCATTAAATTATTACATAATGTATTATATCATTCATTTATATTAGTGATTACATGACTATTTTAAAGTATTAAGGACATATACAATAGAGACGTGTAAAAATAAGAGATAATAATAAAGCATAAAATATTTCATTTTTTTACCTGTTTCAAACATTTTTCTGATAAATGTTTGTTTTAAAACTTTAGGTGCTCCAGTTTTTTTTTGTAAATTCTACCGGGTCATAATCTCTTGCTCTGTGACACAGCTCTGTTGTTCTAAATATTTTAAGTATTTTTCACCATGTTCAAACCCTCATTAAAGGATATTTTCTTACTTCTATCAAATTCATTATCTGTGTTGGTGTCGGAATCGTTTTCTTGGTGTGGTGAGTTCAAAACAGAGCCAACGATTTCATCATCAGTTATCTGATATGCCAGTGTTAGCTCATCTGAACACATCATCCATATTGAAAACCTCTTCTGGGCTAAGATATTTTTTCTGCCACTAACACAGAATCATTATTGTTCGGTAATTATGACGTTATTATTGGGTAAATATTTTTTCTTCGGTATTTCATTCTCCATTCTGCGGTTTCTGGAACCTATAAATTTAATGTTTATATTTTGAGGGACAGTGAGGATTTCAGGAGTTGGCGGATTTCAGGTCGGCGGATTTTTTGTATTTGACTGTACTTAATTTTAATTTAACTTGTAACAGCTTTATGCTGAGTTCTTTCTTTTATGCCTTTATGCCCCGTTTTGTCATGTACAAATTCAGTCTAAAGAATTATGTAAGTTTTGTGACTCGCAGTATAGGTTAAAGGAAGAATGAAATTAGAAATTTGTACGATTATGAGTAGCTATTTGGCTGCTGGTGCTGTTGTTTGCTTGAAGAACCGCTCACCCGAACAGAAGGTGAACGGCTGAGGTTGGTTACGCATGGCAACTAGTTCTAGTTTCGCGTATTGTTTTTGGAGTTGTAATCCAGCCAATGAAATTTAAGGTCTCATTTTAATTTTCTAACCAGTTATTTAATTTGCTTTCCTATTAGACCTTGTTTCATTTCCCTGCCAGAATGTAAATTTTGAACCCGCGAGATATTCATCTTAGGTAGAATGAACCCTCCGAGCGTTACGGGTTTAGTCTTCAAATTTCAAAGTTCCTTAAAATTTCATGAATATACTTATTTTCTTGATTATAATTAAAAAACGAATCTCTCACTTTGTATCTTGATTCCTTTCCTTCTAATATACAACCAACCTGAAATCGGATATATGGCAGATATTTTCACCTGTAACGTATACGAAAGCTAGCCTCCTATACGGAATTTTCCGTCCGTAACGCTGAGGAGCTCAAGGGCATATTTAAATATATGTTTTGGAGGGTGAAATCAGAGTGTGTTCTGTCTGATTGGCGGCCACTTATTGATTGATTGCTCCTGTTAGAACTCTGAGATGTTGAGTTATTTTTGCCATTAGGCTTGTTTACACCTACTTAGGTCACAGCCAGTTTGCGCTCTAGTAATGCCGTGAAGCCCTTAGGCTATGCTTAACTTCATTAATTTTAGTTTATTCATGATCTTTAATTTAAGCCAACCCTTTGCTTGTCGTTGAGGTAAGACACAGTGAAAAGTCACTAGCTGTCCTTTAAGAGTTCTGGTCTAATTGTGAGTTTCAAAAGATGATCAAATCTTACAAACTTTCAGAAATTCAGAGAAAAGTTATTAATAAAAAATTTAATAAATGGTTTTCTATAATTTAAAATGTAGCTCCTACAAGTTGTCAGGAATGAAGCTTTATGTCAACTTTTAAACTTAAAATTGTACCTCGTGTTTACACTAAATATTTGGACAAGAAATTTTTAAAGGTTAAAACTGTTAGATAAAAACAGTTTTGTTAACTTTAAGACACGTTGGATGTTACAATATTACCTCCCAAAGCTACTTTTATGTAGCTTTTTAATTTACAACGTAAATAAATGTATGATAACTCTTTTTCATAGCTATCCTTTTAAAATTTAATTGGAACTTCCCAATGATGTTAAGCTAAGCAGATTGTAACAGAAATAGATTTACATCTTTCCGGTTCGTGAGGATTTGTTCAGGTGTGAGACGACGGTAGTAGATTGGAGTTTCAATCAAGTAAAGCTTTCCGAAGTTGCCAAGAAGGCACGATGACGGCCTTCTCGCTAATTCGATTATTCCTCTTGCCAAACATTCACTTCCGTCTGCCATTCGTGCAAAGAGGAATAGCTACATTCCTATGCATGATGGGGATGTGCATCTGGAGGCGCCCCTTCTCGCTCTCGGAGACGTCCCTTCCGTGCAGCACCGGTCATCGGCCAACCCTCTCCTCCTTCCTCTCCGCCCCTAACAGACATCCGTCATCTAGCACGCAAGATAGTCCCTAGGGGGTGAGGCACTCTCACTCTCACTATCGAGAAGCAGATGTCTCTGTATCGATCAGGAAAAGGTCACATTCGGCAAAAAGAAGAAATTCGAAAAACGTTTTATTTTAGAAGATGCAAAAGAGAAAATAAACGATGAAGTAAGTGGAAGGAAATGTATGGATCCTGTAACATTTAGGAACAGATACATATCTTTCAGGTAGAAGCTTTGGTTTTAAGACTTGCTTTCTTCGAACAAAAAGAGAAAGAAATGCAAAGAAATATAAGCAGATTTTTCTTAACGTAAGTTATGGCCCCTTAAAGGAAATCAGTTATTCTAGAGATGGATGCGAGAAAACAGAAAAGAAAGTAGAGTGATGTATGATAACTTTTCTACTTTAAGGGAAAAACAATTTGCAATAAAAACAGTACTAAATCAAAGGCATTGAAACAGAATTAAACATTCTAGGAAGAGAGAAATGGGAGTAGCATATATTGTAATGCTTTGCTTAGCTAAAACTTCGAATATGTAAAGGAACAGATTTCTCGTCCAGAATAGTTAAAGCTAGAGAAAACGTTGACAATGAGATTTAATAACTCTTCCACAGCAGAAGAGAAAAGAGATATTGGATTACTATGAAATCATTGATTTAGTGAGATTAAACCTGATTCTTAAAACTGCTTTCTTTTTAGGTCTGAAACTCTAAACAAAAACTCGAGACGTAAACATAAGCAAACGTTTACTGACACTATGATTTGTTTTGCCAGTAAGCGTTTATTACTTTAACTATTTAGACACTATCATCTGTTTTGCCAGTTAATGTTTAATACTTTAACTATTTAGACACTATCATTTGTTTTGCCAGTAAACGTTTAATATTTTAACTGTTTAGACACTATCATTTGTTTTGTCAGTAAAAGTTTAATACTTTAACTGTTTAAGGAAAATAACCCTTACCTATCTTCCCTTGAAAAATCTAGAGAGTATCAAATACGTCCATGACAACAAGTAGATTTAACAGCTACACAATCATCACAATCAAGCGCAAACGTTAGTGATTATAAGAAACCGCTCATCATTGTTAGCTTAGACAACGGTAGGTGCCAAATAAGAGATATCGCTTTCTTGGTGCGATGTCAAAACTACCTCTCTTTTAAACTATACATGTTTTTTCTGTTTAAACTCTCACTACTTCTACTTCTGGTGAGGTTGACAGAAGAAAACAGTGTTACTGGAAAAAATAACACACAAAATTATGTGTTATTTTAAATAAACATTACAATTTAACGTGTCCATGATGATGCAGCATGAAACATCATCTGCGAATAGATATGCATTAAAATACAATATCTAAAGAAGATGGTTATAAGTTAGAAGCTATTGGAATTTTTCAAGTAGAAAACATAAACAAATAAAGTGTATTCCATGCCAAGATTGAAACCTGACATATTCTGATTGAATGATGGTGTACAGGGGTTTAATAGAGTATGCTAATGACTTGCATGAACGAATGAGTGCAATACTTCCTTATAGTGACGCATTAAACTAAATGTCACACGTTCAGACTAAGAAGCTTAATTGTTGATGATCGAATGTTTATAACAAAAAGAACATGAAGAAGAATAAAAGTTAAAGGTTATAACTGTGACTCGAATATCGAGCATGACTTTTTTCGATAGAAACGTACGTTATCCGCAATTTCGAAACATCACTTTATAAGGTATTTCTCCCGCCTTCTTAGCATGCCTTCGTGGTGTAGTGGTCTGCATGCTCGACGCGTAACCGAGAGGTCCGTGGTTCGATTCCCGGCGAAGGCGTTGCTTATTTTTCATCTCACCTGTTTCCAAAGTATTCTAATGTCTCTACACTGGCGCCCGAACTAAAAAAGGTGGTGGATGATGATTCTCCACCACCGCGATTTGGCGATTGGGTCCCCAAAACCCCAGTTGCCCTTTAAAAGGGGGAGTATATAAGGTATTTCTCCCGCCTTCTTCGCATGCCTTCGTGGTTTAGTGGTCTGCATGCTCGACGCGTAACCGAGAAATCCGTGGTTCGATTCCCGGCGAAGGCGTTGCTCCTGCTTCGAAATAACCTAATGTCTCTACAACTTTCTAATTCGTATTTACATATTTGTTACCATAAAACAAAACAAAATTATTACGCACTCCTATTCACAGATATACAAAGTATTACCACATTTCTATACTTAAATATCCTCTCAGCTACACACACAACATACTCACCAGTCATGCTCTCCTCGTGTCCTTTGTTTTTGCTCGAACCACCAGCCCTCAGTACCAATTCTCCTAGTCGTTAAGTCACTTTCCTCACGAAGCCGCGAAAACAAAATTTCGAAAGAATTTCTGTGCTTAAAATTAATTTTATGTTAACTAATAGAAATCAGCAAAAGGTGAGTATATTTGCAGAATTTTAGTTTGAACGGCAAACAGACCCAACCTTCTTCATTTATAGGAGTGAAAATGACATCAAAGAGACCCAGTTTTTCAGTAGTAGCAAAAGACATAAAATTAGAGAAAATTCCAGTAAAGGGAAAGGAAAGAAAGGCATTAGTACCATTTATTGACAAAAAAGCGATACATTGGTTGTATGAAATAATTCGCTATCAATAATTTCTTGAAAAACAAAAAGTAAGGAGAGATTGGAATTGGTATAATTAAATAAATCGGAACGATTTTTTTAACTTAAAACTCCTCTAAAAAATCTAATTTTCCAATACGTGATGTCTACTATATAAATTTAGCTGCAGAGAAAAGGTAAATGTGATCTTATGACCGACAATATTAGGTCATCGAGGCTTTAAGATTTCAACTATGTTTTCCAAACATAATTCTCACGTTTCTTACAATGAAATTTCGCCGTAATGAAGATGAAGTTTTGTTTGACTGATGCATAGCAAGCCACAATGGCGAGGAAAACTGCAGCTGTTTCAGAACTCTATATCCGTAATGCAGTCTCTAACTATTGAAGAGTAAATTTTAGTGGCTGAGAAAAAAATGCTTTAATGTTTAATACGTGCATAAAATTAATCGATAGACAGAAGTGTTTTACCAAATATTGTTGACCAATCAATTAAAAGATGTTCATTCCAATGTAAGAAAAAATATAATTTCGTTTTGAGCTACAATAAGAATTCGGTAGTGATTCCTTTCTTTTCATTCGCTAGTTATAAAACTAGTCATATTTTACAGAAGTTTGGTATCTTTTTTTTTCCTTTTTAGCAATAAAATCTGCTTTGGAATACTTAAAGTCTGCATTCCGGATTTAGATCTTTGAGCTATTATAATATTCCTTTCTTAATGCTGATCAATGTACATTGGTAATTTAGGAGAGTTTTGAAATTTCGCAGCAAGGAGAATGAGATATATTTAGGAAAAGAGAAACTAATAAATCCTCTACTGCCCAGCATTGTTGGTTGAAAGATAACATATTCTATTTCTGTGCAGACGAAACAAACTCTGTAGACAAATTAGAGTCCCTGGTGGCATTTTATATTTATAAAATCCTTCAGGTTTAGATAATGGTTCGCATTCTAATTCGTATTTACCTTAAACTTTCAAGAAATAATGTCACCGTTGCTTTCCTTTCACGGCTTTGTTAATATATGGCGCTAGTGACTTTCTTCTTTTCCTTTCTCTTTATTGGAACCGTCTTGAAAATTTTGCATTTTATTAATAGGTAAGGAAAATTTTCTTTACCACTAGTGCAGTGGAAGATGAAGGTTCTGTTTAAACGTGTACATGGTTACTCTTAAAACTTCGATAACATCAGTGATTCTCCCTGTTTTCTGCCTCTTCTTGGCAGAAATCTCGGACACTGAATCGGAGCCTGCAGTCAAATGTTCAGAAGCAGTACTGAAGAAGTGATACACGAAATCAAGAGGTCATCGATACAAGAGATAAGTATGAACGTGAATAAGCCTGATATAGGATGCTCGACATTAATGTTTCTTCCCTCTTGGCGCTTGGACAAAAACCGCTTTTCTCAGTAAGCAAAATCTTTCCTCGGTTACAATTACGGACATGAATATTTTTTTTCTAATGCGATTCATATCGTAAAAGTTATTCCTGTTGCCCACTAGATGGCATTATTGCATCAGTTGTCACAAAAAATGGACAAATGGACATATATGGTGCCCTCCTCAGCCTTTACATTTATGTTCATATTCCAAGAAAATAACTTTTTACTTATTCATATTAACGGTAAATAATAATAATTATAAGTTAGAAAATAAAATGCTTATATAGTAGGACAGAACCTGAAGGTATAAAAAACTACAGGTGTAATGCTAGTTTTATGATTAAGGTATAAATTTTATCACAGTGATTGTCTTCCGAAATTTCAGGAATTTTCTAAAATTCTGCGACTAGCAAAATGTTTCGCAAATTATAAGTATATTCGCAAATTTTAGAACCTTTTCTTACTTTTATGTTATGTTTAAAACAATAAATTATATTTTTAATTTACGAAAACGTTAGTTATATCTTTAATTAAAATTTATGCGAAATGTTTACTACAAATTGAACAATTCCAAACTTCAAACTAGAAGTTTTAGCCCAAAAGGACAATTTGCCCAGAAGGGCTATTAATGCAGATTTGGCATTTTGCATCGATTCACTATAAACGGCGAATCACTTTTGAATTGTTGCTACAAAACAGAGCCCTGTGTTATATTTAAAGAAATTAAATAATGAAGAATCTGCATAAATGTATGTATGTTTCTCGCATTGTGATAAAACAACGGTACCTAGAGCCATCGAATTTTGAATAACATGCGTCTCCTAACAAATATGGGCAACTGGAAGCCCAAATTTGGAAGCTGGAATTTGTTTTATTATCTATTTCATATTTGGTAAAGCATTTATAAGTTTTTGATTAAGAAATCAACGATTTCAAAGCTACCAATGACAACACTGTAAGAAAAAAAAACATTTTTATCTTCAGCCCGCGAGACTGTATCGGAAATTGTAAAGATATGCTCTTTTAAGTACACTCATGTCCATAAATTAAGGATAATGCAAAATCAGGCAAAGGAAGAGTTAGTAGCAAAACAAATTTGGCTTATTTGTAGAGCTTATTTATTAAACAAAATGTAAAGAGCAAAACACGATGCTATATGTTTGATATTATTAAAAAAATTAGCGATTTTTTCTCCATGGAACAAATTACAAAAAAAACCTATTTACAATACAAAAAACCAATATTACATGGTTGGTATGATTGTTAATACATTGCATGTCTCCCAGACGATGCATGCTGAGTATCAAATTATCGATCTGGTCTTGGGGGATATTACATCACTCAAAAAGCAATGCTCTCCGAAGTTCCGGTAGACATGTAGGAGGAGGTTGACGGGCTGCAACTCGTCGTCCAAGCATATCCCACACGTGCTCTACTGGTTTCAACTCCGGTGAGAATGCTGGCCAGTCCATACGGGTGTTGTCCTCCGATTGAAGGCATTCGCTTACGATGTTTGCACGGTGAGGACGGGCGTTGACATCCATAAACACAAATTGTGCGCCCATGGCGCCCCAAAACAAACCTACATGTTGTTCCAGAATGACGTCCCGATAGATTTGGCTTGTCATGGTTCCAATTTGAACATGCAGGTCAGTTCTGGAACCCAGAATAATTCCACCCCAAACGAGCACTCCTGCACCACCGTGACGGTGTCGTTCTATGATGTTTTCTTGGTGGTAACGGGTACCTGGAGCTCTCCATATGAAAGTCCGGCGAGAATCAGACTGCAAGCTAAACCTGGACTCGTCGGAAAACATCACACAAGCCCACTGTTGCTGTGTCTACAATGCATGCTCTCTACTCTAGGCTAACCGAAGGCGACAGTGAGTTGCAGTACGTGGAACGTATCTGACAGGTCTACGAGTATATAGACCAATCTGCCCTAAGCGTCTGTACACGGTTTGCCTTGAAATTGTCGTACCACTGGCTGAAGAGAGCTGACGAGACAGGTCTGAGGCTGTGCTCCGCCTGTTTCTTTTGGCAGTAACTGCCGAATACCGGTCCTCATTAGGCGTTGTAACTCTGGGGCGACCTGTGCTGTAACGTCTACTCACATTACCATCATCTTGGAATCGTTGCCAAAGCCTGGAGATGACACTCTGGGCAATTCCAAGTCCGTCTGATACTTCCAGTTGGGTACGCCCGCATTCCAGACGGCCGATAATTCTCCCTGTAAAAAATCATCCAAATGCGTCCTTTGTATCATAACTATTCGGTTATTGCACTGAAATGCTTATAAAGCGCCTGCGCACAATTTTACTTCTTTGCCTGTATTCCTTATATATCACTCTCTTACACTCTCGTCATTGTGACGTACCATCGGTGTCATCTGGTTACTTCCTGAAATTTGCATATGATTCTTGAAGATGTGTGTAGCTATTTTACAGGTGATATATTTATTTTAGAGTTCGATTTGCGCGTGACTCCGAATTATCCTTAATTTATAAACATGAGTGTATTTTGTAATATTGCTGTTGAATTGAATTTTATGGTTTCAGTACCAAGAACATCATGTTTAATAAGTAAAGGTAACGCAAAACAATCGAAAAAGCAATATTAAGGCGCACTATTAAATCTAAAACCTTTCAGATTTTTTCTTTTTGTATACTTTTTCTTAATTTTATTACACTTCTGAATATGAGAAAAATTCGTTTTCTAGAGTTATATGAAATCATCGCCGATATCCATGGAGACTTTTGATGTCGCACATTATTTTCTAAAATTTATAAACCTGATACATAACGAAAACATACTGTGTATATAAAATATAATAATATATTGATATGGTAATTTAAATATTATTCATGTAGTAAAGTTAGAAAAATGTCCCATGTCTTAAAATTTTATTATCTTGGTTTGCTATCATTTTCCGACTCGTAAAACCGTTTTCTTAGGTCCTTTTTCAACATTACTACACTTTTAGAAAATGATGACATTCATTTTACACAATTATCATCTTTTAGAATTTTAAAAATTTTACTGATTAGATCTTTAATAAATTTCCTGCTTGCTGAATAGCCATCGAAGCAATTAATTGGATAAAGAAAACTGAAAACTATTATCTGCAATTTAGATGAAGAAAACGAATCATAAACAACCTAGAATACGAATTTTCATTTCCATTCTGAAATTTCTTTGAGATTTTGTTTTCTGGCATAGTCTCACGTACTTTTATCGACAGTATATTCATCTAAGATCTATTTAAATCCAGCTAGATAAGTTGTCAGTTCATCAATTGAAAGGCAAAATGAGGTAAGTTACTTGTTACCATAACGAGAAAAAATGGAATAATAGAAATTAAAAAGATATACGTAACACATATATTCGTCTAAGTCAAACGTATAAGCATCTCGAATATCATTAAATTTTAAGTCTACCAATGAATTACATTAAACAAAATCGGTTCTGAACAATGGATAATTTGTGAATCTGAAATTTGGCTTACCTCACTTTTGCCTTAAAATATGCATGTATAAATGATAATTTTACATTTCATCGCACTCACAGAAAGGAATATTTATTTCAAACTCAAGAAGGGAGCATTTCATGAATGCAGATTTCACGAAGCGAGAATGTAATTTAAAATATTTTTCGTGCTGTCAAAAAGGAATTATTGCAGAAATCGTATATTATATTTCCGATCCCTTATATCGCGTCTGAATGCATATGTTATTGACATCAACACCTTCTGTATAATATATAATCCAGTGCTAGTTCTTCATCCAAGAGATTCAGCCCGTCAGCCCATTTTTCTTTCATAATGTGTTTTAAAAAATAACGATTAAAGAAATTTGATAACCCTTCGCATATTTTTATACGCGATTCTTTGTTTTTGCACTTTTTAGTTTTCTACGCAAAGTTATTCAGAAACTAAAATTTGCGATTTCTAATATGTCGTATATTACCATTAAAGTATATTTTGCAGTTATTTCATAAAATACCTAGTTATTCCATGAAATAACTGATCGTTCCCTTTAAAGTGTGTAATATGATAATAATTTGACACTTTAACTAGTTATTCTAAGAAATAACTAGGTATTCTATAAATTAACTAATGAGAGGCAGTTAAAGTGCAAAATAAACAATTTATCTAAAATGAAATAACTAGGTATTCTATAAATAAACTAATGATAGACAATTAAAATGAAAAAGAAGCAATTTATCTAATTTATGCAGCGTATAAATGGTATTTATGGAAACGTACCATAAAATCATTTGTTACAACAAAGATTACTAAAATGACACTTGGAATGACAAAAAACATTATTTCTAAAGCAAAAACATCTTTTGTTGGCACACTGGGTTTTACACGAACATTCCATATTGTTAAACGAAACGTAAATGTACCTTATACTAAAGCGTGAGATATATGATATAGATCATTTTACACTTTAACGGGCTTCAGATCGTTATTTTATGAAATAACTAGTTAAACCATGAAATACAAGAGAGTTTTACACTTTAACGGACACGATCAGTTATTTCATGGAATAACCAGGTATTCTATAAAATAACGGATTTCATACTTTAACGGTATCATATGCATATAATTAGAGAGAGAGAGAAACTAAGAGTCAGAATATATCTTGAAATAGCATTTAAAGTAAAACCCTTGTGAACTTGCTAAACAATGATTATTTTCCTAATACTCTAGTTTGTTATGAAAGCTTTCAGATTTTACTTTACGCCCATAAGGACTTTTTTAAAGTTTTGTGCTTTACCTTTATCTATTAAATATCATATTCTTCGCACTTAAACCATAAAATTCAGTTCAAGAGCAATGTCGCAAAATAATTTTAAAATGAGCATATCTTTAGAATTTCAGATACACAATCACTCGCACTGGAGATATTTGTTTTCGTACAGTGTTGCTATTGCTCGCTTTAAACTCGTTGAGTTTGTTAATCAAAAATTCGTTGAAGTTTTACAAAATATGAAGTAGATAGTAAAACAAATTCCAAATTCCAAATTTGGGCAATAAAGTTTCTGAGTATTTTATACATGTAAAAACAAATTACATGATATTTTATATTATTTTATACAAATATGTGTTGGCATAAATTAAATGCATAACATAAATGTATGGGATCAACTAAAAGGAACTGAAATTTTAGCTTTTAATTTGCTTTCAGAGCCGCCCAGACGGTATAGTGGTTAGGGGAGCCGGCTGCGATACCAAAGGGCCTGGGCTCGAATTCCGAAGAAGGCATGGCTGTAGCTTCATAGGAGGAACAGGTGGCCCCCCTATTAGGTGTCTCCATAATAAAGTGGCCCCTGTAGCGGCCAAGCCGAAGTCGTCTGAGGGCTCACCATTGAAAAACATTTGGTTTTTAGAGGCATCTTAATATAAATTTAAGTTAAAACCTTTTTATATTTTATGTATATAGTATAATTGTAATAAAATATTTTTAATCGAGTAAACAATACCGTATAATTCATAAAACACCGATTGTTTTGGTATGTCTTTTTTCTCCAATATCGTAGAAATGTGAGAAATAGCAATCGGTTCTTTAATCATTCGTGTGAAATACCAATGGTTACCTAAGCATTCTGCAGAATGTCAGGCTTCCCGAAATTGTCGCTAACATACATGTATATTATATATATAACAATTTATCTTATTACATATATATATATATATATATATATGTAACAAGATGACTTGGAGTAAGCTGCAACAGCTTGAGAATTGTCCTCTATGTTATATCCTGGAAGGACTTCACTGCGGAGTTAGAAAAATGACACTGAAAGACACTGATCGTATAGACAGACGTGGTTGAGTTGAATATAACTTTTATTGCTGGATACGAACTAATTATCGAAAACATATTCTTCATCCCACATGACCATGGGAATACAGTACACATTATGCACCCACCATTTGTATATAGAATATGATATTTTAGATAGTGGTATAGTTAGTAGTACGAAGAAGCAAATGAAGCCGAAATAGCATCTTGACTGCAGGACAGCTCACGCTAAAAAGTGGACAATTATCCAGTGCGTAGGCTATAAATTACGTTAAAGAGGTTCTAGTTCTCGAAATTATGAAGTTAGGTTCTGAATTAGTTACGTCATGAACGTTACACAAGCTATGCAAGATGGATTGATCTAGAAATGACGCAGTCCAGAAAACTTTCGATTTTTGAAATAGAGCGGGGTAATTACGTTGCTCATTTTCAGTTACATATTTTGTATCTTACATATATATATTTTTTCACGATGTTGTAATCTTTGCGGAAGATGAGACCAAATTGCTGTTGTCTCATGGCCAGAAAACGTTGCTAAGATTACGACTGGTGCGAAAAGCACAGCTGCCTTGATGGTTAAAACATGGTTTTTATTTTGCACTAGAACAATTATTCAGAAATGCATTTTTTCTTAAAACTAGTACAACCCTACAATTTCCACATATGCAGTTTACATTTCAGATAATAAAGTAAAAAGGCTAAGTGAGAGACGTGGTTCATTCAAGAAGCAGTAGGCGAGAAAAACAATGTATACTAGCTATGGTGCCGGAACGTCTACTAACTGTAGCCGGAAAAGTAACTATAGTCGGAATGTCTTTGTGTTAATCCTAAGCAGCGATTGGGAAAACGTTTACAGCAATGCGGATACTGCATTTTTGTGCAAAGCGAATCTTTGAAGCAGGGATGTGTTTAATTAAAATTTATGAATTTGAAGGCCTATTGCCAACTGATTACAGTTAACTTTAAAAATTTTGTTTCATGTTTTATATCTGACACACACCCACACACCCATATATATATATATATATATTAAGGAATGAAGTTCTGAATCTGATAAAATTCACTTCTTTTGAATGGCAGTTTAAGTGTTTGGAAGTCTCCTGCTTGCTTGTTGATAGAGATGAAACTTTGTACTTCTTTCTACCTTTCAGCGCAATATAAGAAGTGAAGATATAGAATTCTTTATTCTCAGCTGTTTTCTTAAATGATAACCATTCCTGAGGTAGCTAAACAACTGACTATAAAATAGTATTAACTTTGTTGCCATGTAAATTTGAGTTTAAATTTAAAAACCTTAAATTTTTTAATCAAGTACATTTGCAAACCATTCCATTAAATATATCTAAAATTGAAATCCCTTTAAAAATATTTTTTTAATATTTGTTCCTGAAAAGGTGTAGACAACTATTTCCTTTTTACTACTGTGCAAAATTGTTTTGTCCCATTGCGGTCTTACAGACCACTGAATGTTAAAACATATTGAATAACGTTTAAACGAGCACAGTTAAAAACAAACATATACTTTATAGACATTATAAAGTGTTGTTTGTAGATAAGTGTAAGAGATTGCTTCTGACGATTTTATGTTTCCCAGTCTATATCTCTTACTTAGTTTTCATAGTTATCGTGTACAGGAATGAGTATTTCGAGCTGGTACAATTAACAGGCTAAGAATAGAAGCATGCAGACCACGTATATGAACTGATGAATTTTTTGTTCTCTCTCATTTTGTAAGCTGTTTTGTCCCTCCTTACAGCGTGCCTTCTTTGTGTTACTAGAAGCACAGAAGCACATTCAGCTAGCAGTGGGGAGATCCGAAATTCGAATCCCTGTGAGAACATTGCACATTTTTCATGTTTCCTGCTTCGAAAAACCTAATGCCTCTATAGCTTGCTTATAGAACTACTATTCAGTAATTTAATTTAATTCATAATTTCAGTAGTTGCGCAGTTTATTTTTAATTACATTTTATGCATAAAATTTTGTTTCCATTTCTTATTTCCTATGCCAAGTATAAGCAGTAAAAGTATAAAGGAAAGTATTTCAATTTGATTATTTAGTACTATTTCTTTTGAAACGTTTTATTAAATTGCATTGGCTTGCATTAAAACAAGCTTAGTTCAACAAATGATGACTTTGAAATGGAACCTCTTTTTCACTTTTTGCGAATGCCCAACAGCCTTTTCTTCTCACTCCTGTGATGGAGGTCATCCATCCGTCAACTACCGCAAATGTAACGCCCCCTAGCGGCTGGTGGAGGTTATCATTTCCAACAAACTTACATGTACTCCTAGTGGCTGTGTGATCCATTTTCAGCGACAGCCTCTTCCGGTAAGCGAGCTTTTAAAAGAGGTCAATTGAATTCCCTTTCCGGCCAGCGGGGAAGGAAGAACCAGCACCCCCTCACCCCAAGGGTTTCCTCTAAAGTTGGGGTGGATTTTCAACGTTTTGTGACTTCCCTTTTGAATATTCATACGCTGATTCGTGTGAAGGCAATGAGTTGTGAATAGTTCTCTCCTTTAGAAAGAATTCAACACTCCATGATAATCCATTTCTTTATTTGAATTGTCAAGTGAAGTTCTCTAACGGGATGTGATACAGTTAGAACTCTTTACTGGGATTGTGAAATTTTTCACTTCTTTCGGCAACGCATTTAATGCAATGGCGTATAATGGTATTTATATTAATGATCGTACGGGCGAATTACATAAAGTGTATTCATCTGAAATGTAATATTTTTTTCATTTACAGTGTAAATGCTACAAGATATGTAATAAATATTATTTTTGCAAGTTGCAACAAATATTGTAAGGAGTATATTTTGCCTTCCGCAGTGCCAAATAAAGCACCATGACATTACACTCAATAACTGTTAAAAATATTTTTCAGTTTACTGATGGACAATCCCAAGAAAATGTTTCCTGCAAATCAGACAAAGCTTGAGCATTAAATAAAATAAGCAGGCAAATTGTATAAAAACGTCCGTTTTCTCACATTTTTGTTTTACCTTTGCTTCTGAATATATCGTCAATTTTCTGTTTTTTTGTTTCCTATTTTCATTTTGCTTCTAAAAATCTTAAAATACCGAAAGTAAGCCTTTTAAATATAGTTATAGCTGGTTAACAATAATAACAAATTTAGAATAAAGTGAGATATAAGGTCTAAAAAATTAATTTTAATTTAATTTAATATATATAAAGTGATGAAACTCGATATGTTAGGCTACATATACGATTCGTTTAGAAATATGTACCCTTATGCTGGCATATGATGCCTAACGTTTATAGTGAGCATCGATACTTGTTTTCGAATGTCAATAAAATTTTAATACATAATTCTTCATATTTAAACTTTTCAAGGTAATTTTATGTTTTATTTTAAAATATTTATCTAACAGTTGCCTAAGCATGAAAATCAAGGCATTTTGAATGTGTTTAGTTACCCATTTTGAAAAATGAATGTAACTGTGGAAGGGTATTAGAATGAGAAGACAAAACTCTAATGCGCAATGGGAGAAACATAAAAGTGAAGAAACGTGCTAAAAAGGGAACCAATACGAAAAGCAGGGTAAGTATTAAATAAATAAGTATAAACTTGCGCGTGGGATAAATCCCGAAAGTACTGTCAAACTTCGACCAGAGGAAAAGAAACAAAGAAGAAAAATCATCTGGAGAGTAAACCCCAGAAGAACGTAAGATAAGTCGCTAAGCAATGTGTCACGTATATATTTAAATATACCTTAGTAATATCCATATATAGTATAAAATACTCAACCGTTGGAAAAAGACGGCCCGTACGGGAAAATGTTTAGTAGCTTTGACTGCCGTACCAAAGGACCGAAGTCAGAATCCCGGAGAAGGCATGGACGTAAATTGTCTGTCCGCTCATAGGAGACAACGATGGTCCACCTTATAAGGTGCCTCCATAATAAAGTGATCACCGTCTCCGACCTTAGCAGTGGACAACTCCTATAATGGCTAGTGTTTGTCATTGGAAATAAAAATATATATATATATATATATATAAATATTTGGTTATACATTTTGAAAACTTCTCAAGACTCAAAAATGTGCTCGCATCTTACGTCAGTAAATTATCCTGTAATTGTTAGAAAAAGTACGTACCTATGCAGGGATTGTTTATATAGCACTATCAGATAACCAGTCATTGAAATATCATTTTTCAAAAGTCGTTTTGGTCTTTCGTTCTTGCAAACTGTCTGCGACGATTTTTATACCTCGTATACTGTACGTCGTTATCTATGTTCGTAAATGGAGATACTGAACTAGAATTCAGAATAAAATATTTCTTACAAAATTGGCAATAGAAGGTATGAGCTCAAAGCGAGTTCCGAGTAATTATTAATTTACATATGCATACATCCACAAAGTATGCACGAATGGTAATAAATAATCGCAAAATCATTAAACAAAGAATTGGGAGTTATGAACTGATTATGATATTCATAGAAACTAAAGGTATATTTTATACTTGATATGGGGCCGCCCAGACTGTATAGTGGTTAGGGGAGCCTACTGCAGTACCAAAGGGCCCGAGTTAAATCTCGGAGAAGGCATGGATGTAAATTGTCTGTCCCTTCACAGGAGGTAATGGTGATCGCCTATTAGATGCATCCATAATAAAATGACCACCGTATTTGGTCTTTAAAATGGGATAGTGCCCGCCGTAAAAGAAAAAAATGCTATGGCAATTTCAGATGTAGAGAGGAAAGTAGAATTTGAAAGATAATACCTTCTCGATTCAACTACTTCATAAGCGAGAACTCAAATTTAAGCTCAAGCGTCTATACATTCCCTTCAATGTCATCGAATCAACAGTGGTCTTCTTCATACCACTAAACGATACTACTGTCTTCACCGATGGAGAACCCAAGAAAATATTTCATATTAAGTTCTAACATAGTAGTTCTGTATAAAAACTACACAGAAACAAATATATGCACATCAGTAGATATCTAGACATTCGACTTGACGAAAACATTTTCTTCGGGTCCTTCGCAAACTCAGATATTTTGAAAAGGAACTTTACCCTCTGGACCTTAATGCTAAAAGAAAACTCTACGCTACTTTTCACATTTTTAAAAATATATGAGCTACAATAAGAACCAATATTGTTATTGCAGGAGTTCTGAATTATTGGTCAGTATAGCAGCCACATGATTTTACAAAAGCATGGCGTTATGATTGGATAGAAGAGAGTAAAGAAATAAGCGTAAAGAGGGAATTTGCGTAACAACTCATTTAAATCAGAAGGGAAATGTAACGATAATTTTACTTAATCTCCTTCACCCATAAAAAATCTTATAATCTTGAAAAGAAATCATATCGAATGGGTAACTCTTCCTCTCTCTGATTAAAATTATTTAACAAAATTAAGCTTACGGAATGATAACAATGTCATTTATTTAGGCTTGTCAGAGGTAAATAAGACCTCATTGAGAATGATTTTGAGATGCCTGTATACTGTATTTACTTATGCATACCTCCCCAATGTATTTTCTCCCTAAGCTTTTTAGGGCAGTGTTCTGAAAGTGTTTTAAGTATTCATGTAAATTTCACCTTCCTCAAGGCGTTCAGAAAATGAGCTCTCCTGCGTTTTAAAATCGATTCGTTCACGCAGTCGTTGTTAATAATTGATTTGCTTGTGGATTTTAGGTACAAGGGTTCTGACTGATGAAGCAATAATTATGAATAACTTCAAGAAAAGGGTGATGTGCAATGCTCTTGATGATTATTGCACATGTCACATGCACATGGAACACATACCCATGCACATTGCACATGGAAGGTTATTGAACATTGCATAAGAGTGAAGGTGACGATAACGATGATGATGACTTGCAGTTATGGGAGATAATACAAACAGAAGTTCCAGGCGCATTGAACGATTTGAGGCCTAGGGTGTAGGAATGGATAACAGAAAGAGAGGACCAGATTCAAGGTACAGGGAAATAGAAATAAAGGTAGCTTATTAAATAATGTAACTTTAGCATTGTATGCATTATTACTGGAAGAGAGGTTTATTTAAACAAATAATATTGTGATAGGCATTATTAGTTTATACATAAATACTTTTCATTTGTTAAGTGACTGATGTAACCACGTCCTTAGAAAATTAAATTATTCGCATAATTTTCTCCCTTCAGTTTTCGTGCGATAAATTTGGTAAAAAAGAGGAAACATGCTGATGCACGCACGATATTTTGAAAAGAAATAGAACAACTGCATTCTTTGATACAAATGATGACACTAAGTTACTGGGACATCACACGGCATTCTCTTTGGCACCTTTGCATGTCCCTCTTTCACACGGCACCTTTGCATGTGAGATAGGAACTTCGTATAGTTGGTTAAAGCTTGCATAATATAGCAGTTTGGTCTCTTAATTGATACATGTGGGAATATAAGTTTAAGTACAGCGACGACTGGGGAAATCGCCCTATAGATTCTGCCACTCTTTGATGATCACAAGAGATATTTTTTGTTTCTCCGCCACTTCTTTTGATATGTGGAACTCTATGTGAATTATTTCTTTTACTGCAACTGTTTGGGCTTATTCAGGGTTTTCCCCCTTTCCTTCTATTCGCATATAAACGGTCATTCAACTTAATGATATATTGCTTTGGGACGAAAGACATCGTAGTAATAATTTCTTTTGCTAAACCGATGTATGAAACGTATAGCATTACCTTGTTAGTGATCAGTACACATTTTGGTTATCGATGTATATATGAAATATACACATTAATATTCTAACTATAAAGATTCAATTCACAGTAACAATTCGTCTTGGAAGCCTAATGTGATTGCTCAGTCTAATGTTCTTTGAATGTATTTCATTCCAGTACTTGAACAATGATAGCCACACTTTCACTTCCTTTATCTCTTTGAACCGTTCGCACCTAGTGATTGCTTTACTATTATGCCTTCTGATTGTTTTGACAGTAGTCAAATCGTCAGTATGACAGTCATGCTATCTTTCCTTTTTTCGTCTCTTTGTGTGCTTTGTCATCTTAATTGTCCTCATTGTTGCCTTTGATTCTTCTCCATAATGGATTACTGTCTAATTATTTATACCATTATTGCCTTAAAGTTCAACGAGAAAAGACCATTGCCTATTCAACCAGTCGCAGTTGACGTAGGAAGAATTTCGTTATCGTCGAAAGAGATCATGACTTAAAGTCAATTTTTGCTGCTG
>KK118018.1:60739-85958 GCA_000611955.2 Stegodyphus mimosarum | reverse complement strand
TGCTGAACAATAGTAGTTAAACCCAACTTGAATTCCAGTAAACAGTTTCGCTACATAGGTGTTTTCTTCATATGAATTGCTAACTGTGTACACAGCACTCAGCAGTAACACAGCAATAAACCACGCCTTCCAGGGCTCAGTATGTAGCTATTTAAATTCAAAAGTTGCATAATGGCTTTTAATGGAAGTTCATTCCGAGTTTCAAGATCAGACCCTGAGCACAAGTGCATGAAAAGAGTAAGCTTATGAAAACAAATTCTTTAAATATCTGTGAGTAGAAATATAAAGTACAAAATCGCGAAACTTGAAATAAAACGCTTACTTTGGTTGTACGCAAACAAACAAAACGTAAAACATAACTAAGCATAAAATTGTCATTCACTTCCATATTACTAAATCATTTTTCGAAATATTACCGTTACCAAATCAGCAGTCTAAAATGTAAATCGTAAGACTTGTTAAAGCAAAATATGTTGCCGTTCTACACTCATTAAGATTTTATAAAAGACAGCAAACAATTCTCGATAAAAGACTGAACATTTACGAATACAAAGAATTTAAGCATTTAGAAGTTTAAAATTTTAGTAACTTCAATTTTCATGCATGATGTTTCGGGATAATTAATTCTGATAGCGATAAATTGAGCTGCACATTATCCTTCCGAAAAATGATTATTGAAAGTGAGGTAAAAGTAAATTCGAAATATCAGAAATTTTATATCTTTTTATGGGATTCGCTGATTGTTCGTCTACATTAGAAAGATCTGTAGGGCCATTTTCTTCCGTCGGATGGCTGTTATTTTTAGTCCTGTTAATGAAGCGTCACTTTGCTGTTCAGTTTCTGGTTGTTAATTTCAAGTGCAACTTATGTCTACCAGGCATAGTCAATTTAAGCATATGTGCATTTCAGCAGAATGCTCCGTGTGTCAATTAAATATTTAATCAGTATTCTACAATTACACAATCCCTGTATGGTTATTAAACTGCAGCGATATATTTTTTTCACTGCACTACTTTCAGCAGAGGTGTTACACAATTGCAACAGACACATTAAGGATACCATAATTTATCTTACTTGGTTTTGTTCACAACGCTTATCTTAACTCTTAGATAATTAAATATCCTATATCCTTATTTAACTATCTTTGGTTATTGTACCTATCTACATCTTTGGCCTATATCTTTGGCCTTTCTACATCTCTAAAATTGACTCTAAGGCATTCATAATACGATATTTAATCTAAAAAGTGATATTTCTGTAACATACTTATCCTCTTGCTACTGCATAGTGATCATTCAGGATACACAACTCAACAATATTAATACATTCAAAAATAACTAATCCATTCATTTAATTTACACACATACTAGAGTCCAAGAAGTTCTGAATTTTAGTCTTATTTCAAGCAAAGCATCTCTTGTATATTCATGTGCTACGTTATAAAAATAAATAAATATAAATATATTATAGAGTTTCACTCTTTTTGTAACATACACTAAGTCCAGATCCTAAACAGATCTAAGCGAATTACTAGTATACAGACAAAAAAGTTAGATGAGTGAAACGACTATTTTATTAAGAATTCAAATATTTGAACAAAAGTCACTGCTGGTGCTTACGAAACCAGCCAGGAATAATGGCGTAAACTCAAAAGTAAAGAATTCAAATTTAGATTAAGTCAAATTTAAATTAACCAAAGGCTACACAGAAATATTTAACGCTAAAGTTGGCTCAAGCCTACACCGGCGGGACAGCACTACTGGCAATATTAAAACAACGTCGTAGACGGAATGCATTGTAGAATTTCAACTATCAACGTGGTCTTCAGCAGGCAGAACACTCTATGACTTTGCCTTCCTTTAAATACTATCTCTTTCCACCTCATTTGGATAGTTATGAGGCAAAGTTATAATTCTGGAAGGAAAACGGAAACAAAGAAATGACAGTACAGTCTCGGAACATAAAATAACTGGTTATTTTACAACACATCTTACAACACAAACAAATATAAATAAAGTACAATAAATACAAAGTATCTTACAACACTAATAAATATAAATAAGCAAATACAAAAGAATGTATGTAGAAATAAGTAAAAGCAAAGAATTTGAAGGCAAACGGGAATAGGTAAATTAAAAGAAAAGACGATGTTTTCTAAAACATTATCTAAAATATGCAACAAAACTAACATTAAATTTTACATGAGGAAATAAAGGAATAATCTTTTACTACATTTCAGCGAATGGTTAACAAATCAGTTTAATTTAATTGCACATAAAACCAATCCATGTAATTAATTCGTTAATATTACTAGAACTGAGTTAAACTACACATTACGTTTCAGTTTAACTGCAGCTCTTAAAATTAATGTACATTAATTCCAGAATATGCCATTTAAAACAGTACCTATTAACAGCGCTGAATATGACCGTGAAGCTTTGACATTACATTCCCTTATGGAGGATTAATATGTCTCCATACTAAACTGTTCTGTAACAACAGTCAGTTTCTGAAATTAAGTTGTTTCTCGTACATTTCGCTCTATACATTTTAGAACTTTACCCAAATTATGGTAATCGAGTTAAAAAATATACCTTGATATAATGAGGTGTCTTCTGAACAACGAAACTTTTGGGTATGTGAAAAGAAAATCATAAAATTCAGATATCTTTCGTGATATATTAGAGTGAATTACGATAAAAACCTCATTTAGAATTAATATACTAATTTCTAAAACAAATGATGCTAATGTCTTTAGTAGTAGCTTCTGGTATCATAAAGTGTTTTCAAAACGTATTTACTAAAACTACCGAAATTTCACCTTAATCTCGAAAGATAATTTATGAAAGATGAAAAGAGCTAAATCAAAATGTGACCTGCTTTTCTCTGAGTAATTCAGATTACTCAAAATGTTGCTGCATTTCTATCTCTGTCAAAAATTATTAAATCTTCAGTGCAGAGTAAAAGAAAATTACATTAGGATGAAATAACTTAGTAGCATCCTACATAAGCGTAATTACTTAAAAAATACTTTAGACTAGCAGAAAATATGACTGAAGTTTTGTTTTTTATTCTGATTAATAATATTTTAACAATTAGAAAAATTTTACTGTTTTTATAGACATTTAAAATTAAATTGAAGTCTGATTTTTTTAGCAATATTTTGATGCACACGTCGCAAGAAATTATTTTTCTGTAAGGTTTTACTTCATTTATATTCAAAATTTAATCGGAAGTATATGTGGTATATATTCTTCAAAATAAAATAGGCAATAATGATTATTTTGTTATATAATATGAAATACAATTTAATTTTCTGCAATGTTCAGTCTTATTTGCTTCATTCATTTACGGATCGGTCTAAAAGTAAATAAAGAAAGAAAAAGATCCGAAAAAAAATTGCATTAAAGTTAGCTAATTTAATTAGCATCTACAAAATATACTGATATCGAAGAAATGAATATGCAGCTCTAAACGGAAGTGCAGTATAGTTTGAGTATTCCCGTTGTTTTAATTACTGCTTTTTGAACTACTGCTTTTTCATATACAGAAGAACATTCGTTTCTGCGTTTAATGAAATCACATTAGGGAATATTAAATACATATTGCCTTCAGTTTAATAAAATTTAATAGAATTCTTGCTTTTTTAATTACATTGAATAAATTCTAGTTTTAATTTAGTTTAATTACAGCGAATAAATTCTAGTTTTGTTTGTAATAAAATGGCGCAAGTAGAAAGTAATTAAATATCATTATTTTGGAGAAAGTTTTTATCGGTGTCATTATTCAACTACCTTTTCTTGTCATAAATGTTGTGCAGCAGAGGCTAGCATCCCGCGATACGTTGTTCAAAAATAAATACACCTTTATTAATATAATTAATAAGACTGAGGTAAGAAAACGGACACATTACCACAATCTTGATGTCATCGGAATTCAAACCACAGATCTTCTTATTGCTAGCTGGGCGAACTATCAGTTCCACAGTGACAGTACGCATGGGGAAAGACGATAAGTTCTTATTTCCTAGTGATAAAAGATATTAACAATCTGCTATCTAGCAGTAAAGAGAATTAAAATATAGGGATCAAATAATTTCAAGATTAATGATTACGTTTATCTACGCGAACTTATGGTTAGAACAGCCAGCTTGTGTTTTGGTAGCATATGGTTTTAATACCAAAGAAGATGCAGCTGCGTTTTCATATTTTGTGTTCCGAAAAATTCCAATAGTTCCAACAGTTCTGAATGAAACCTCAGGTTTTATTCAGAATTAATTGACTATCTACATAAGATTTTGTTGTTTTTTTTCTTATTATGCATATAAGTGAAAGTTTCTCTAAAACAATCTCGTAAAAAATTATGTTTCTCCTGACATTAATAATACACAAAGTCATCAAAATTTACCCATATCTTCTGAATTCTGCATTACAAAATACTTTGTTGCATTCCTTCCTTTTCCTGGAAAGTTTAGCAACTGTAAATTACATATTTAGAGATATAAATACATTCTTTAGCGTAGATGTAAAGAAATATGTCTTAAACATTTGACAAGAAAGCATTTAATGTACATATTTATATACAATAGTTAACCGTTTACACATTTAGTTAAGTACGAAGATCTGGAGTGCTACATGAAAAAATGATGGAATTAAGGCTCGCTAACTTCTGTCTCAGAAGGAGACCAGCAAGTTACACGGAACAAGATGATAAAAAATCGAAAAATAGAATTAAAAAACAAACATAAAATCTGCAATTTTATATTGCACTCTAAGGGGCGTTTTTTTTCACGGGGGATTCAAAATAGGATTTGAAAAGTGATACAAACATTCAAAGGCATTCCATGAAAAATACCGTTAGACATTGTAATGTCCTTGTGTTGCTACCTTACCAACATAATACCGGTATGAAATGTAAGGAAATCCATGGCATAAAATATCCATGCTTGGAGATGCACGCGATGTTTATATCGATAGAACGCTTTGGAATTGATGAATTTGTTAATAAAAATTCGTTAAAGTTTTACAAAATACGAAATAGATAATAAAACAAATTCGAAATTTTAAATTTGTACTTCCAGATGCCCGTATTTGAGTGGAGAACTACGTTATTCAAAATTTATCAATTTAGGTACCGTTGACTTTTCGCAAGGCTACCAACATACATACACTCAAGCAGATTCTTCATTATTTAATTTCTTTAAATATAATGCAGGGATCTACTATTTGGTGGCAGCAATTTGAAAAGTGATTCAGACTTTTATAGTGTACCAACGCAAAATACCAAAACGAAATTTATAATCCTTCTGGGCTAACGCCCTTTGGGTAAAAAGGTGAATCAACTACGTATTAAATCGGCATTTTTTATTTCAAATAAAACATTTTCGTGTATTTCAATGTTTGACCGATTCCTGTTTTGAGATGTTCCTGAACGTTTGGAAGATATGACGCTATGCCCAGTGACAAACGGATGGCCGAATTTATCGTAATCTCTATATACCGCCTTGATACATCTGTTTCCCTGCGCCGCCCTTTAGCGAGTTCCGGAATAGTTCCGATGTTATATATTACTGTATATTGCCGGTTTAGTTAAGAGCTGAATAAGAGCGAGGTGCATTGCGACTATGATGTGTTTTAATATTTTTCATTATTTTTAGTGTTCCTGCAAAAGGAAAATATTGTTACAGATTTCGCATTTATTCAGCTATTCGTTTAGAATTGTAATTAAAATTGTTTTATTTTCCCGTGCAACGCAGGCGATTTTTGAAGAGAAAGCTACGTCGGAAAAGTAAAAATAAAAGAACGCGTGCATTTAATACTTAATAAATAAATACAGTGTCTCACAAAAGTGAAGGAACACTTGTGCTTTACAAAAGGAAACTGTGGGAAAATAAATTAAAAAAACATGTAAAAATCTTTTGTGGATGTGTTTCATACTTAAATTTAGTACCAATTATTACATAACATACATTTTCTCAAAATATTAAAATATTAATTTAATAAAAATACAGTTGTTTAGAACGGAGCAAAAAATGGCTCACATAAGTGATGGAACACTTACTTTTCAACCAAATATTTATCCCAAAATTTTACTTTTTAAAAGGTTTTAATATTTTATTTAATTTCCTTTTACTTTCAAAACATGATTTAATCTTCTTGGGATGGATTCGAATAATGTTTTTGTGATTTCTGGAGTGATTTTACCCCATTCTCCTTGAAGCACCGATTTTAATTGTTGTTTTGAAGAAATGGTGTGTTTGCGAATTCTTGATTCCAATTCTTGCCAAATATTCTCTATGGGATTTAAGTCTGGAGATTGTGGTGGTAATTTTCGTGCTGAAGATTTCAAATTTTGATTTAATATGCCAATATACTTTTACTGACTCATTATACTGTCAATAAAACAAGATTACCAACTCCAGCGGACGACATACACCCCCATACCATAAATCCTCCTCCACCATGTTTTACTGCTGGCACCAAGTTCTGTTTGCGAAATTTTTTTCTGGGTTTTCTCCACACCAAGATTCTACCATCAGAGCCAAATATATTAAATTTACTCTCATCAACAAATATAATTTCATTCCAGTAATCAAAATTCTTATTTATGTTGGATTTTGCGAAAGCCAGTCTGAGTTTTCTATTCCTCTCACTTACGAAGAACTTTTTCCTGGCTGCTCTACCGTGATATCCAGTAGATCTATTTACGCTTCTAATAGTCTCAGGATTAGAAATTACTCCATATAATGCTTATAAATCAGCAGCAACTTTAGGAGCACTCATTCTTGGATTTTTTTTAATATTTCGAACGATAATTCTCTTTATTCCATTGGATAGCTTTGATGGTCGGCCAGGTCTTCTTTTATCCTGAATCATATGATTCTTTTTATATCGTTTAATGATATTGAAAACTGTTGAATGACTCAAGTTAACTGTTTCAGCAGTTTCTCTAATAGATTTTCCACGCTCAATATGCAAATTAATAACTAATTTTCAAATTTCAGGCAAAGTTTCTTTTCGTTTAGCATTCATAGTTGCCCAGAGCTAAAAAACAAAACAATTCCAAAACAAACTGGAAAGAAATAATGCGGACGATTTCATAAATTATTGTCAATTGCTTTTGAGTAAAAATAAAAACGCCCAAAAATATAATTAGACGATTTTTGTTGCATAGTCTAATGGTGTCCCATCACTTATGTGAGCCATATTTTGCTCCGTTCTAAACAATTGTATTTTTATTAAATTGATATTTTGAGAAAATGTATGTTATGTAATAATTGTTAATAAATGTAAGTATGAAACACACTCACAAAAAATTTTTACATGTTTTTTTAATTTATTTTATTACGGTTTCCTTTTGTAAAGCACAAGTGTCCCATCACTTTTGTGAGACACTGTATCTTGCAATTACTGTTGCCATCCACAAAAATCAAGAAAATATGGTTTACCAGAATGTTCTAGTGAATAATTAAAAAGCTTATAAAAGCCGAATTAAAACACATCAACTCAGTTGTAGCTGTTTTAAGCGAACTGTTTGTTTACTTAATGCTGTTATTGATTGTAGCGAATTCGTTGTGAGATTGGATTAGTTTTCACTGTTTTGATTTGAGTTCTGTTTAACGTTTGAGATATTGTGATATTGTGAGAATATCTTTGAGGAAATATTTCAGCCTTTTGTTTTATTTCTTGTGAAAAGAATAAGTTTTATTAACTTTTTAACGACTTGTGCATTCAATGCACTACGAGCCCATACGCACGCAACAATATATATAATTATTATAAAAACACCCTACTAGTTTTTATAAAGAAATTTGCTGCTTTAAATACACCCCTTAGTGTACACTTAGAATTTCTGAATGTAGATAGTATGCATGAGTGCATTATTTTGAAGTTTATAGTAGATGTATACATGTGAGATTTATGCAACTGTATTACACGAAATGAAGTATACATGATAAAGTTACATTTTCTTAAAAGTCAGAGAAGATAAATTAAAAGTGTTTAAGCTTTTAATTATTAATCTTCAGTACTTTAAAAAAGCAACATAAAATGTTAAAAAATCAATAAAAAAAGGAACAAAAGTAATCTCAAAGAAACAAAGATTCTGAATAGTCATATAAACTGAGTGAAGAGTTTGCGAAAACGAAAAGGAAAATGTAGCATTTAAATTAAAATTAACAACATAAATAAGAACACAAAGTCTGTTAGAATTAAAAACAGTTGTAAAGTATAAAAACTATTAATTATCTAAAGAATTTTTTACGTGTACAGAATTTTAATTCTAGTCTCAAAACACTCTTTATATATATTTTTTTAAAACTTTCTGCCTGATATAAAATTAACAGTTACCCAAGAGACGTGTGAAATTTCAACGTGTTACACATTAGTCAAGAAGAAAAGTAGCTTAATTTTAGTTTTTAAAATTTGATAATGTGAATTTCAAAAAATTAAAACTTGTCATTTTAGAATTACTTACTCCTTTACCTTCAAGATAACCTGAGTCTTAACAATAAAAATGAGTCATCTTTTATTGATATGTTTTTTAAGGAAATTTACCAGGTTAGAGTAGTTATTTTTAAATGGATTTGGAAGCCATGGTTAATGGTTTTATTAATCGCCAACCTTAGGAATATTTGAATCCAGTTTACATGACTTTCCTAACTAATTTACTCGGAGGCTGAGAGATTATGCAACATCGAATTAATGCTCAAACTAAATAACCCCTTAATAGACTAATTTTAAGCGAGGAGATTATTGTTAACTGGTTTTAGGATTCGTAGAAGAGCTCTTTGAATATTCCTTATCCTTGTTTATACATATCGCGTCCGTATTTTTGACGAGAATGTCTAGAACGTATTACTTTGAAAATTATTCTAAAAAGGTGAAGATAAAAGTGCCAGTTAATCGATATTGTTAATTGACTGGATAAGTATTTCGAAATTCCTGCTTTTTGATCGACGCTTTTTTCCAATCCGCGAGCTTGCGACTGAAAAAATGATTTATTTTACATTTCTTGAGCTTTAAAATTTGTATTCTTGTTATTTGTTTATTGAATACTGTTTACTTAGGATCTTCACTTATAAGGTATTTCTCCCATCTTCTTAGCATGCCTTAGTGGTATAATGGTCAGCTCACTCTGTGCGTATTCCAGAGGTCCGAGGTTCGAGTCCTGGCGAGAGCTTGGCTTATTTTTCATATCTCCTGCTTTCAAAAAACATTCTAATGTCTCAACAATAGCGCCCGAACTAAAAAAGGTGGTGGATGTTGGTTCTCCACCACCAGGATTTAGCGATTGTAGATTGGTTAGTCCCCAGTTGCCCTTTAAGAGGAGAAGGATATAAGGTATTTCTTCGGCCATTAGTATGCCTTCGTGATGTGATGATCAGCGCACTCGGTGCGTATTCGAGAGGTCCGAGGTTCGAGTCCTGGCGAGGGCATTGCTCATTTTTCACGTCTTCCGGCCTTCAAAAAAACCCTAATGTCCCTACACATTTTACATTGTATAATTTGGCAAATATCATCATAAAAAGAATTTATGATTTGAAAGTTGTATATTGGTTATTGATAAATAATATTACCTGGATATTAAGAATATCTTATTGTGATTTTTATTTGATATATTATGTTTACATTTGGACCAATAAAAGCCAGAATTTACCTGTTTTCATTTTATAGAAAGGTACTAGATTAAGTAGGAGACTGGGGATTACGTGATAAGATATTTTCTCCCCTCTTCCAGCATACCTTCATGGTGTAACGGTAGCTGACTCGTCGCTTATTTGAGAGGTCCAGGTTCAAGTCCCGGCGATATCACTGCAAATTTTTAGCATCTGCTTCAAAGTAACCTAATGACTTTACAAATGCCGCCAGAACTAAAAGGTGGTGAACAATACTAGGTACCAGGATTTTGCAATTGGGTACCGTAATCTCCAGTCGCCTCTTAAATGCGAGAGTATATAAGGTATTTTCTCCCGTCTTCCAGCATGCCTTCGTGTTATAATGGTACCACATTCAGCGCGTTTTCGAGATGTCCACCTTCAAGTCCTGGCTATGGCGTTGCTCATTTTTCACGTCTCCTGTTTAAAAAATGACACCTTAATGACTCTAGAACGTAATGAATATTAACTATGTACTAACCTTTACCATAAAGCATATGAAGAATTTTATCTAATATTTCCTACTCTTTTTCAGCTTTAATAATGAATAACGAAAATGCTTCGAAGAGGACTTCATAGCCATGTTACATGCAGTAAAATCAATTCCCTGTTTTTTTTAAATATACTTTTTAGAAGTAAAAGAATAAGTTTGCTATTTGAAACAGTCTTCTTAATCTATTGTATTGCATTTCATGTGGAACATTCATATTGTTAACGTAAAAGACCAAACTGCGTTGGCTGTTCATAATAAATAACATACTATCCATTCAAATTAAACTTCTTTAGAACACTTTGCTCTGTATCTAATATTTTTGTTTACTTTATAAGGTATTTCTACCGCCCTCTTCGCATGCCTTCGTTGTGTAGTGGTCTGCAAGCTCGACGCGTAACCGAGAGGTCTGTGTTTCGATTCGCGGCGAAGGCGTTGCTCATTTTCATGTCTCCTACTTCGCTAATGAATAGTTCATTAGCTAACTATTCATTAGCGAAATCATTAGCTGCTTAGCTAATGAATAGTTAGCTTATGAACTTAGCTAAGGAATAGTTTCCTAACAAGTAGAGCAACCATGATCATCAGCAACAAGTGCATAGTAGAAAGACGAATAACAAGGGGTTGTCCACAGGGCTCTTGTCTAAGTGCAGACCTGTGGAACATCACCTTCAATTATATCACCTCCTACAAGTGACCGGACCATACAAAACTCATCGCCTTTGCCGACGATGTGGCATTTGTAATAAATAGGCATTCAAGAGACATACTAGAAACGAATAGTAATGAGACTCTCTCCATATTCCACTCTCTCTGCGTCAATCAAAAAGTAATAATTTCAGAGCCCAAATCACATATTATTTTATTTCCAAAACCGGGCAAATCGCTACAAAGGCTCCCTTGCATTAAAATCAATAATAGAAGAATCAAGATCTCAAAAGAAATAAAATTTCTTGGATTGAAAATTGACCAAAAGTTTTCTTGGATCCTACACCTCATGGACATTCGAAAGAAGACCCAAACTATTTCTAGAGCCCTTGCAAGAATGCGAGGCACTACTTGGGGCCTCAAGTCGAGGATGCAAAGCATTCTTTATAATACCGTGATCGAAAAAATAATCCTCTACGGGGCATCAGCATGGGCTCACCCCATGACAGTGAAAAAGAAAAGACTCTTAGCTTCGATCCAACGCCCTTTCCTCTTGCAAATAGCAAAAGCATACAGAACTATCTCAACAGCAGCACTCTGTGTATTAACAGGAATCCCACCCCTACATCTGAAAGCAAAAGAAGACGCAGATTTAGCCACGTTATTCCACCTCATGAAAAATATAGGGGTAGAAGATGAAGACCTGTGTCCCCTTGATTTCGAACAGCCTTGAAATCCTTACCTAAGACACCCTGCAGTACAAGCAAAACTCAGAATATCTACAAAAGAAGAAACTCTCAGTGTACCTACATTTCCAGTAGTGTACACAGATGGGTCAAAGATAAACGAAGAAGTAGGATACGCGTTCTTAGCACTCCTCTCAGAACAAGAAACAACAGAATGGAAAGAACACCTAAGAAACAATAACAGCGTTTTCCAAGCTGAGCTTTCAGCCATAAAACACGCTATTCTATGGTCTCATCAAAGGCATCTAACATACGTTACCATCTACAGTGATAGCCAAGCGGCATTCAAAGCTGTTGATGATGCTAAAAACAAATCACCAATAGTACAAGATATCTACGATTTAATATCGCAGCACAATAGGACGTCTATAAAAATAAAGTGGGTAAAAGCGCATGCAGGAGAAGCCCAAAATAAAAGGGCAGGCAGGTGTGCTTGCTAAGAATGCAGCTCAAGACCCATCTCTACCTTCACTCAATGTCCCATTCCCAAAATCGTATGTGAAACATTTGCTGAAAAAAACTACATTAAAGAAATGGCAAGCTGAATGGGAAACTACAGATGTATGTAGAAGGCTTTTTAACTTCTACAAGAAACCCACATATGATACTATCTCATATAACTTCTTCATCAACATCTCTTTATCTGGACATGGTCCTTTCCCCAGTTACTGCTTTACACGAAATTTGAGCGATTCAGACAAGTGCGTATGTGGAAAAAAGGGAGACCCAGAGCACTATGTTTTCAAGTGCCAGCTCACAAAAGAGCTACACTGCAAAGAAAGGTCACAAATTACGACTGAGTACATTAAATGCTTACTAACGATCCCACAATTACAACAAAAGGTTTCTTTGGTTATGAAAAAACTTTTCTCATATAAAATAGAAGATATATGTCAAGATATTATCTCTTCTGTATAAATACCTCTTATTCAATAACTTACAAAAATAATTTAAGATTTCAGAAATATAGCAAATGTCTGAAACAGGCTAAATATGGCTTGAATTGTTTTTACAGAATAATTTCATTATGAATTTGTACTGTATTAGGAGATGAGGGAGGAAAAAGAAAAATCTTGTAATAATTAAATCATTAATTAAATAATAATATACGACTTAATTAGATATATTAATGTAAATGTAAGTATTATGTAATTTTCTAATTTATATTTGCTGTATTTATGTTACATTAATTTACAATAATGTAAGACTTCAGTGCTGATGCAATTGTGTAAAACAAGCTAAAAAAAGTGAAAGGAAATGTACTTACAAGATGAACTGCCTTAGGAATACGACAAAGTACTAAGAGATGCACAAACAATTCTTCTATGTAATTAGATACACTAATTGTTTGTATGAAGTACAATGTACAATGTCCGATGTATAATGAATGTCTGTACGATGTATGTTCAAAGTACTTATGTTATACTAATCTACCATAATCCAACTTTTGTTAATTGGTAATTTCTTTGTAATAATTGTATACTATGTGTTTGCAATTGTATATTCAATACGTAAGTCTAGAATTGATGTAAAGTTTCTATGTAAATGTCTTGCTAGTCTGGCATCCGATGCGGACCATCCGAACGTCCAGCGGGTACAGTAAGTAGTGCGGCGGAGCAATACCTGTAAAAGTCACTTACGAAGTTCTGGTGCTCCGTCCACTTTTCCCTGTCCCTGTCTCCTACTTCGAAATAACTTAATGTCTCTACGCTGCCGCTCGAACTAAAAAGATGGTGAATGATGATTCTCCACTACCGGGATTTGGCGACTGGGTCCCCCAAACCCCAGTCGCCCTTTAAAAGAGGGAGTTTATAAGGTATTTCTTCCGCCTTCTTCGCATACCTTCGTGGTGTAGTGGTCTGCATGCTCAACGCGTAACCGAGAGGTCCGTGGTTCGATTCCCGGGGAAGGGGTTGCTCATGTTTCATTCTTCTGCTTCCAAAAAAATTCCTAATGACTCTACAACCTTAATAGATTTAAACTTTATTTGCATTTTCTTTTTTCGCATTCACAATATTTGCTGTCTCGAGTAAAGTAAAGTTTCTGGCTGCCAAATGAGACGACGTCTGATCTTTGAAGTTGGTTAATTAGTAATTAAATACTAACAATAACTGGAAACGTAAAGCGAATGACATTATCCTGATTACTACACCTTGGAAATTTAAATTTAATGTGTGCTTATGTGAATCTTGTGAATGATGAAAAAATTTTGGAAATTAAATTTGTGTCAGTTGCTGAAATAACTGTTATTTGGGAAAGGATATTGAAGACTGATATTTGGGGAAGAACTAGGGAAAAGTTTTTTAACTTGCATTGAATTTGCTCTTCTGTAAGTACTTGAGGAAGTTTATTGTTTGGCATAAACAGTATTTAGACTGCAATGAGAATATCCTTTTGTTCAGTAGGTATTTTAATTTAAGTAAAATTCAAATAAATGTTAAATTCAAATTTGAATTTTAATGTGGACTGTGTTTAACTTATAAATCTTTAGCAAAGAAACAACCTTGTATCTGGCGTAAACAAACTTGTGCCTAGCGTAGATTTAGACAAACAGTTTAATTAACTTGAAACTGATTTGAACAATTAAATTAGAGTTTAAATCCATATAAATCGAAAGCATCGATCAAAGGTTTTGCTTCTATCATTAAGATGACACAAAAAATTATACGGTGATTGAACTATTTCAAGTAACTTATTTATTATGACAGTGGTTTTTCTTACGTTGGAATATAATTCATATGCTTTTACCATCATGCTTTTAGTTGCAGGCTCGTAAAATTAATAAAATAATATTAAATTCCATTTATACTTCTCAGTTCACCTATATGTTAGTTTATATGGAGAAAGATTCAATGATATAAAAAGCGAAGATACAAGTTTCTGCAATTTTCTTCCAAAAACCGAGTAAATTATTTTTTATGTTCAATGGCTGGAATTACAAAAATGCTCGAATAAACAGCGTACAAGATGCAAGGAAAAGTAGATAAAACAAAGCATAAACATAACGGAAAAAGGGAAAAAAAGAAATAGATAGTAAATTCTTTGAAATGAGCATTTCCTCTCGTTTCTTGGAATTTGGTTTTCTTTTTATCTTAGTTATTCTGCACGGAATTCAGACTACTTTTGTTCTTAGTTCTTCTTACAAGTTTAGGAACATATAAGCCAGTGGAGCTTTTCATTGCTCGTGAGTGTACTTGCAGTTCAGTGAAAAAGACGAAGTTTCAGATCCAGATGTGTTGAAGCTGTCATACATTACATTAAATTCATGCTATGAATCTCGAAGTTTATACGATTTTTATATTTGTTTCTACTTTTATGTAACAAGCTCGAAATATCGCAGAGATAGTGTTTATAATTTATTGTTTTTAATGCGGCGAGAAAGAAAAAGGGTACAGTTATTTTATAAAAAACAGTGGCAAATATTTAATACTAACTTGGCTTAAGAAGAAGAAATTTAAATGCCGCTTTATTTGCAAAAGTATCAAAAAGCAGCAAAATAAAATTTGAATAAAATACTATATCGATCTAAAAATGACCATGAAACATTAATTTTTGCGATACTTTCATGAATATACTTAGACGATTACAACAGATGCTATTTTATGAGAATAATTTTGGGGCAGTTATAACAATAGTTTAAACAAATGAAATCAGTTAGAACATAGTGTAACTCTGCAGCATGTTTTTACAAAAATGGATTTATAAATTTCTCTATTGGTATAAAATATTATTTCAAAAATAATGCATTACAATTCTTGTTTTTAAGAAGAAAGTATAAAGGTATGCAGCATATGTAATTGTTTTCTAAAAAATGTTTGCTTCTCGAAAAACAGTGACCCGTGTTAGAATTTCATGAAATGTATAAATTTTCTATACTTTCTCTAAAATTAAGATCTGTATACGATTCGATTTTACTACAGTAAATTTTAGTGTACTTTATTATGCCTTTTGTTTGTGATATAATCCTTTTCTACAATTGAAAAATTTTAAAAAAATACCAAAATAGAAAAGACAAAAGAATTCAAATGTTTATTTTACTCCACTGTTTCTGTTATTTTATTAATATGAAATTGGGGGTGTACCGGTAAATTTTCACGCTGCACTTTAAGGTGTTATTGTGTAAGTAAGTTCAGAACATCAAATTTTATGTTACAGTGCAGAAGGAAGTATAGAATTTTTGAGTCAATTAAAAACAGAATAAATAAGGTCAGAAAATATATTAATTTTAATTATAGAACTATTTCTATTCATTGATCTTAAGATGGGATTAAAACCTTTCGGGTTTCAACGAGATATTATAATATGAAGCATGTCACCATATTTGTAAAATAAATGCGTAAATTTCATTTTGTAAAGAGATGCACATCATATGTCTTCAAATTTCCATATAGCTATTTTTAAAGGAAACATGCATCTTTCTCCCACTCCTTTGGATCCCAAGGTAATGAATGTGCATTTTTGTTTGGTTTCAACTATTAGCTGCCATTTATCTCAGCAAAGTGAACAGACAGTAGTTTATTCACATGGTTGGTATGACATTTTAGATTACCCAAAGCGTAAAGTTTATATCTGCTAAGTTAATTTAATGGGACTATTTTTATCAGTCTTCACATACTTTTTCATGCAGTGTTTTGTCTAGAAGCATCTTTTCTAGGGCAACCAGACATCACATATTTTTTCATGTCCGAAACGTTTTCACGATACTAAAAATTGTTAACATGAGCACAGCTTTTAGCATGGGAATTACGAAATTGTTTCTGGTTATACCTAATGGAATATTTCATCTAGCTCTAAGTAAGTAAGAAAGTGAAATAGATAGTATTGTTACCTGTAACCGACTCGTTGCTTTAAATAATGTAAGCTCAATCTTAATACAGATAACCGCGCTGTTATATAAACTTGGGGAATAAGTAATACCAGATTGAAAAATTAGACTATTTTTTCCGAAAGTTTTAAAATCTAAGAATTTTAGAACACTCAAACATTGTTCATTTCATGCAGCGTGTTAACAAATAACAGAATACACGTTTTCACACATGCAACAAATACACGTTTTGTTTAAGTTCTGCGAACTCATACATGGATTGTTTGAATGTAAACATGCTGTCGATGTTGATTGACAGTTAAGTGAGATCAGCGGTTAGTTTTCTCTGAGAAGCTTCTCATTTCGCATTTTAAAATTCTTTCGTTCTTCTCCTCCTTAAAAATTATTCATAGATCCCAAACTTTGTAATATTACAGTATTTATCTACATAGAGACGTTCACTGAAGAGAAAACTAAAAAATTAAATTTTCGAAGTTCTTATGATAAATTTTATATCATACTTGTCACATTGATATATATATATATGAGAGAGAGAGATACATATATATATATTGATGTTTTATTCTGATATTTCATACATGTCACATACTTGTCCTATACAGCGTAATTTCACAGCATTGATATTAGCATCTAAGAAGCTTTGTGCGCCTGTATATCTATTTACTGTGCATCAGGAAAGCTTCTCGAATGTTTTCCTAGGTAACAAATCTTCAGAACATTTTTTAGATGTCTTAAAGATAAAATCCCTTCTTTACATGTTATACCGTAATACGAAATTATCGGACCTCACAACTTTTCTTAGTATGAATTATTTCAAAAGAATTATTCGACTTCTTTTTTTCTTTAACGTGTTTTCGCATTAAAATATTTTTTTGTTATTTTGGAAACTCACGACAGATACTCTATACAAAATTCTTAGCTAATATAAAGCAAAAAAGAATAACTCTAAACCGTTTTCATGTTATTAAGAGACTTATCTTGTTAAAATGAGAAGCACAATTTTTAATATTCTGACAGAGCTATTATTTCTGGTCATATATTTTTCCTGGTCAATGTCTGAAGGTTACGTCAAAAATAAAGGGTTAGTAAGTTAGTAATTCTTCAGGCACTCAAAAGTTTTGCTTTTTAATAGTGATGATAAAAAATTCAAAATACCATACGAATTGAGCTTTTCGCTTTTAAGTGTTTGATTCTAATCATGCAAACAAGACATGAAATGTAAATGTTTCTAATTCTGTGACTATAAACTGTTAATTAACTGTGTCTAACAGACAATCTGTGACTATAAACTGTTACTCTGTATACAGTTATTTAACTCTGAATCCTTCATCATTATAAGGAAAGAAAATTACATACGTCATCCGTTCCAAGTTAGGATTTAAAGCACTGATAGTAGACCAACATTTCTTGTATGCATTACAATATCTCTGTTTGATGGAAGAACCCCACCTGCACCACATCCCAAACAACTGTAACTTCATTTTCTTTTGGAGCATTGTAACATTTGCATTTCTGTGTGCTCACCTATAATAACGCTTTCGCCCTTGATGTACATATGGATAGTAGCAGCAGTTTACGCACCTTGCTCTCGTAGATTTCCTTCAAGTTCTTTTAAACATCTTGTAGGCTTCTGCATATGGATTCACATTTTTTAAAACTGCATCCAATTGTGTCAGCAGTTCAGCATTCAGAGTTCCAAGATATTCATTCGCCGTGATGGCTTGATACGAATCTAAAATATACAACTGGGCATACTATTCTTGATCAGGATGAGGTGGATGAAGATTGTTTGCTCGATGATATATGTCATCGTGAATTCTAAACCAATAGAGACCTGAAACTGTAGGCATTTCCATATTGGTATCCAAGGAACGAAAATTAAAAAGACAGTTGCAAGTAAGTATATTAGCAAAAACATCTTGAGAAAATTGATATTTCACATTGATTAAATTATCCTATTCTTCTGGATATCTTCTTTTAGCTTCTATAATTTTCCATTGGGACAGCAGTGCAGGTATTTTCCCTGTTCCCCTCTTCTGAAAATAAGAGTCCACTGCAGAGGTGGTAGCAAGCTTCTATTGAACCGACTCTGTGTTGCTTAACATAAACTTCGAGTCCCCATCTTCCTGCAATGTGAAGAGTGCTACGTGAACGTCAGAGTGTAGTCTTGTGAAGACTGGCATCTTGTGAAGCCTGTCTTCTCGTATAGCTATTGTTTCTTCAGATCAAATCTGTATGTTATGCAAAGCTTCTTGCATTCTTCGTTTAGTGGCATCCTGTTCCAACTCTTCCACTCTATTTTGAGGGTGATGCTGAGTCTTGTGTCCTTTTTTACTTCTTCTGTCTCTTCATCACGCATATTCTGTTGACCTTTCACTTGTATGATGAGCTTTCTACCAGTTTCTGCTTCAGTTTCTTGAGCACGTAGTTTTTTTTTTTGTTTTTTATTTAGTTTCTTGAGCACGTAAATTTTGTTGTTTTTCTGCTTGTCTGACGAACCTCCTACTCGTTTCTGCTTCAGTTTCTTGAGCACGCAACATTTCTTGAATTTCTGCTTGTCTGCTAATCATTCTATTGGTCTCTTCTTCAGTTGCTTCAGCGCATAAATTTTTTGTTGATGTGCTTGCCTTCTGAGTCTACTTCAGTTTCTACTGCTGTGATTTCTGCTTCAGTTTCTTGAGCACATAAGTGTTCTTGTCGTTGTGCTTGCATGGTGAGTCTCCCAGTCGTTTACTCTTCAGTTTCCTATTGTTGCGATTGCCTGCTCAGTCTCCTAGTCATTTTTTCTTCATTTTCTATAGCTTGCCGTATTCCTTTTGCTTCAATTCTTTGCGTTCTTAATGCATCTCTCGTAATGCCTCTGTTGCACTTTAAAATTTAGCATTTTAAAAATTTTTAAATAAATAGAACTGTACTAAAATAATAATTCAAGTAAAATACTGCTGCGAATTTTGCATTTAGATAGATATTTTAATAGAATTATAATTATATTTTTATTTCCCCATGCAATGCAGCGCGTGATAAATTATAAGAGAAAGCTACAGAAAAGTTAAAATAAATAGTACTTGCATTTAACGTTCAACAAACGTTTATCTTCGTAACTGGTATTTAATTTGAATAAATGTAATTGACTACTATGTTAGCTGTAAGCATATTCTACTCTTTTTGCTTTTCACAAATTGCTAGAACTGTCTCGAGCGGCTGATTTAAAAGGCTATAAAAGCCGGAGAGAAAACTCTCAGCTCATTTGTTGCTTAGTTGTTGTTGATACTAGCGAATTCGCGGTGAGATGGGATTAACATTCTCTGCGCTTTGGATTGCTTTCTGTTTAATGTTTTAGTAGTTTAAAATATAGCTACTGATTATATTGCGATATTGTACGAATATCTTTGAGGAAAAATCTAGCGTTTTGTTATATTCCTTATGATAAGTATAAATGTTATTATCTTTTTATCGGATTTATGCATTCAATCTATTACGGACCCGTACGTATGCAACAATACATTAAATACCTGTAAGAGTTTAAACTTTACTCAAAAAAGAAAATATGTAATAAAAGAAATTAAATACTTGTGAATAAAGTTATTAAAATGCACTGACAAACTGAAAATAAACGCACCTGAAAATAAAACGCATAAAACCATTCTAGTATAAATGAAATCAGCTCATTTTTTGCAAAAACAACAAATTTGTAAATAATGTTTTGTTGCCAAGCCTGGAAACAAAAAGATTTCAGATCACACATGACGTCATGATTAAATTTAATGTAGTATAACAGCTTTTTCTTAATAATGTGGCAATTACACATCGTGTCCAAGTATCGTAGCCTGAAACAAGAAGTTCCCAATAGCAGTTATTTATTTAAAATGCTGATATTAACGAAACGTTTACGACATACAATGACGTCACATGCAACTGCGTACTTTTTTCAAACATTATAGAATATTACATCCTATAATAAAAACATATTTAATGTTTGGCAATGCTATTTTTATTTCATATTTTGTAACACTTACAAAATGTTTGCTAAAAAACTCTACAAGTTGAAAGCGAACAGTGACGCCGCTTTTTGAAATAAAGGAGATTTTTATTTACAGCATACGAAACTGTTGCCACTCGGAAAAATGAGGGCGAAAATTAGCGTTTTCAGAGTTTTTGATTAATATCTCCGCTAATTAAAGTCATACAAAGATTGGAATTGTCTAAATGGCTTCCCTCGAATTTTTAGAATCTAGGGGTACTTTTCTGGAAACACAACTCCCCGCCGTTTCGGAGAAGATGTTGCCACAAACAAACAAACAATCTTACAGATGTACACAATTTTAATAGTACAGACTGTTATCCTGGAACAAATATTAAATATACGCAAAACTATAAGGAAATTTTATAACAATTTGAAAAATTTTACATAAAAAACTATTGCAGTTATATAAAAGCATACAAAGACAAATTACATGCTTTTAGCTAGAGAATGACATATAAGTTGAATTAAGATATATAATAAGAATATATTAAATATAATAAGAATATATTATATATAATAAGAATATATTATATTTATAAAATAAGAATAGCATATAAGATCTCTTAAAAATAAATATTTTCAGCATTTTGAAATTCTTATGAGATTTTCAATAAATTCACGATGTTATTATTTCAATAACATGATGCAATTTCAAAAGCACTTAACATATAACTATTCTGGTAAGTCATTCTCTATATAACTATATACAGATTAAGTAAACGATGTCTCATAAAAATAAAATAATAATAATTTGATTTGTCTTGCACCAAGTAAGCAAGTATCGAACAAAAAAAAATTTGAGAAAAATGGATTTTAAGTTTAAAATGCTACATTTTTATTATTGAATCTTCATCCAGGTACATAAAACTCCCCACATCTATAGATTGCATCTGCCTTTTATTCAACGTTACCTGCTTTTATTTACGGTCAGCCTACTTGTGTTTTTGAAGCAATTTTTTGTATGGATAGTAAGTAACATTTTGGTTCACCTATTCGCCCTATGTCGAGTTTACTAAATCCTTCGATTGCAGTTCCACCGTGTTGTATACCTATACAATTTAAAATATCTAGTAAGCATCAAAACTCTCTGTTAACTTGTATGACAGCCATATATGCCATCATTTTAAGAGTTTGTAATTTCACATAGGCATCCATGGACATTAATTTCCAAAAAAATTGCCATTAAAATTTATGTTTATATTTTGTGCTTTTCTTTGGAAGTACTTTCATAAGAGCTTCTGCTCACATAATTCTACTTACAGGCTTAAGAATATTAATAACATTCTATGGCAGTCCTTTGGATTTGTTTGTATATATTCTTCTATCTACTAATTGATGATCCTCGCTGATATTTACAATAAGTGCCTGATGACACTAAGCACTGACTATACATAGATTATTTTACTCTAGAGCAGGAGTGAACAAAATGGAGCAATTACAGAAATTTCCATTTCCTATAAGTTATATACATAGTTCCTGATTGTAACTCCATAGTAATTTTGAAGTTTGTCAGTACGGACATGCGTTACCGAGTAAAGTTGACCTCTCCACCAAGATCTTTTTGTTTTCCTTTCAGTTTTCTAAGCCTGGAATGACGCTCCTGGGTATGACCTATGAGTTCATATATAGCGGCACTATTTACATATAAATATTATTCAAAAATATCTTCCGCTCATGAGCTACATTTTATTTTGGGTTCACTAGAGGAGAATTGTTTTATAAGCATTATTTTCGACTTCCTTCGCAATCCTTTTCATAAATTTTTCCCTTACACATTAACGTTTACCAAAAACAGCTTCGAATTTTTTATCACAGCTCACTATACTTTTAACTCGAATGCTATTTTATTAAAAATAATCTAAGATATATTTAATTGCAATATGTAATGTTCCGAATCACATTCAAACTCGTATTCCAGTGAGAAACATACGCTTTGAACCTGTAAGTAATAAAAATATTGCTTTTTATTTGAAATAATTTTAAGTTTCAAGATAAGGTTCTTTTGCTTCCGTCTCTTTAAAGGCCTTTTAAATTATATTTCAAGGGGCAAAATGTCCATTTTTAACGTTTTTCTTCTCTTTGAATGCGGACTTTCGGAGATTTAAATGCCCATTTCCAGTTTTCTTGATTTATGAAATCCTTAATATCTCACTTTCTAATTAATGTAGAACCCAAAGCAGACCTGTTTCTAAAAGCTAAATTAGAAATCTACAATAAATTAATAAAAGAAAATAGCCATGCTTTGCCAAAATCGGTCTTTTCACTGTGTTTGGAACAGAATCGGGAAAACGCTACGAATTTCACTCAAAAATATAAAAATCCACTATATTTTTTTAAATAAGAAAAAAACTATATATATAGTAATATACACTCACGTTTGTGAAAATTGCAACACCATGAAGGACTTACGCGAGTGAGCTGAAATTTTCAGGAAATGCAAAGTAGCGCATGATATGCAAATGATTAGAATTGCAAATCCGTAGCGCATGCGTATGCTGAGCAGCGCCCTCTGAACGGCTGATGGATCCGAATAAATAGACGGCTGTAGCGAGGCGTGTATGGTTATCGGTGGTTATCTGCTAGTGGTAAACGTTAACTCAATCTGTACTTATGCCTCGTCGACGAAAGAGAGCGAGATTTGAACAACTTACAGAGTTTGAACGAGGGAGAATCATCGGCCTTCGTGAAGCTGGATTGTCGTATCGTGCAGTAGCCTCTCGTGTGCAGCGTAACAGCAGCACAGTGATGCGCGTTTGGAAGCAGTGGACGGACGAGTGTCGGACAACTCGGAAATCCGGGAGTGGACCCCGAAATGTGACGTCAGCTCGCGATGATAGACACCTGGTCCGCATGGCGCGGACGGACCGTACAGCTTCCTCTAGACAATTGGCAGCACTGTGGTCAATAGCTACAGGTGTTTCATTGTGTGCTTCATCAATTCGTAGACGTCTGCTGCAGTGTGGACTGCGCGCACGGACTCCTTTATACAGGATCCCCCTAACGCACGACCATCGCCGCCTGCGGCTACAATGGGCCAATCAGCATAGAGACTGGCGTGCTGATTGGCAGCATGTCGTGTTTTCTGACGAATCCCGCTTTAATTTGTGGTACCATGATGGCCGCATTCGTGTCAGACGCTATGCCGGTGAACGCCACCTTCCGGAGTGCATTATCGAACGCCACAGTGGACGAACACCCGGAGTTATGGTCTGGGGCGCCATAGCATATCATAGACGATCTCAATTGCTACGAATTGTGGGCAATCTGAACAGCAACCGGTATATCCGTGAAGTTCTACAGCCCGAAGCTGTTCCCTTCCTTCAAAGCTTGCCAGGCGCTGTATTTCAACAGGACAATGCCCGCCCTCATACTGCTCGGATTGTTAAATCCTTCTTTGCAGCGCAGCAGGTACAGCTTCTTCCTTGGCCTGCGTGTTCCCCGGATATGTCGCCAATTGAACATGTGTGGGATGTCATTGGTCGGCGTCTTGCTCGTGATCCTCGTCCTGTTGCGTCTGCAGACGAACTTTGGGTACGCGTACAAACGATATGGAATGCTCTTCCTCAGTCAGACATTCAAACTTTGTTTGACTCCATGCCACGTCGTGTAACAGCACTTATTGCGGCGCGTGGTGGCCACACAAAATACTGATTCTGATCTCTTGTTCTTGTTTGTTTGCTTTGAACATTTAATCATTTATTTGTACCACTACCACTCAACTGTGTATTAAATTGCAATCAATTATGACGATTCCTTCTTGGTGTTGCAATTTTCACAAACGTGAGTGTATATAGTATATAGTAATATATATAGTATATATAATGTAATTTGCAAACATTTTTCTCATTACAACAGTTTGTTTTTTCACAATTTATTCATTTTCACACACATTTTTACATTACTACACAGTTAGAATTGAAAACTTTTTTAGCTACAGAACACACTTTTTACATTACATATAGTTTGCAACATAATAATTTTAAATAGTTTTTTAAATGGTTCTTACATACAGCAGCTTATCACTCAACTTTACCTTTTACTAGCGCCCTCTTTTATAAATAGAAGGAACACTACTTTACATCACTTAATCTGACTTGTTACTTGTTCACACTCCACTAGTAATAAAGATAAATTAATTAATTTAATTTACTTTTTACTTGCCTTTATTATATTATTTTTTTAGTTTCTAGTTTATTTTTAGTATGTTAATAGCTTCTGTATCTTTTTTGTTTATATGCATATTCGCGTCGGGGAAGTTTTTTGTGGGCAAGAGTTTCCAAATTAAATTGGTTTTCTAAAAAATTGGTATTATAAAGGTTATTGTTCTGTATTGGCTTTGATTTGTACTTTTCTAAAAGTTCCACTTGTTTGAATTACTTTTGGTATGTCACGTCATTTGGTATTACTTTTGGTTTTGAATTTTACACTTGTCTACATATATGACGAAACACGAATTGAATAATTGAAGAGTTAGGTTTGAGGTCAACTTCCCCTTGATAAGTCTGTCTTCCAGCTCAACAATTATTCACTTATGCATATTTTTCTTTAGGAATTAAAAAAGTTATTGCAATTTTGTATTTGTTGATGGATTTTGCTACTTGCACTTGATTTACTTATGTTCTCAGAATTTAAATGATATTGTAGATTAGTTCGGAGCAATATAAATTATTTATAATTTCTTTTAAACTTATTTCTATAATTAATGTTTTTACTTTAAATTGCTTTTTACGAATAGAAATTTTATTAAATTCAAATTTCATTCCTCGCAGCAATGGCGCAAGAGAATTGTTTAAATTTAATTTAACTTTACTATATTCTTTTGAAACAATAT
>KK118018.1:42749-60687 GCA_000611955.2 Stegodyphus mimosarum | reverse complement strand
ATATGTATGTATGTATATATTTGATCCAACAAATTAAAGTAGAAAATGTTAACATGATCATATATTAAAAACTGTACTTGCTTTCATTGTAGGTGTTCTGATCTAAATCCTAATTTTTAAGACTTATGATTGCTATTTGTGAAAGTCAGATTGACGTACAAATCAAATGATCAACAAATGCCTGATTACAGTCCGGCAACAAATTTATGTAACGGAGCCAATATATAATGCATTCCGTGCTACAGAATATTATACATCGTTTATATTTTTATTTGGAGCAAAATTTACAAAGAGCATGATTTGTCTGGATTTCCTACGTCGTCTTTACATGAAGCCAAATATATTGATTGTTAGATACATCGCACCTCACAGAAAACAAGAAAATTCTGCGAATCATATATTTCTACCAGTCAGGGATACAACAATAGAATGTATTTTGCTTTATTCTATAGATTCTCATCACGTAGAATCAAATCCATGGTGGCTGATTCTTATATGTAATGTTTCTCTGAAGGAACAGATGTTTTTAGTAGGCGTGAGTAAGCTGCTGCCACTTCCAAAAATATTCATGACCTAGATTTTTTAAAGAAAACTCGTGTAGATTCCACTTGCTGGAATGACTTTGTTTGGATTATCTTCCTTTTAGCGGAACGCCCTTTAGAGAGCACATGGAAAAGCGGGAACAAAAATCAAGTTTGATTTATGATCTCCAAAGAGAATCCGGCTGTAAATCATTCTTGTCAGCAATGGAGTTTTAAGCATGTGTGTAGTATGGAAGGAAATATATTCTAAATTATCTTCGAATGGGAAAGATATTCTCATTAATGGAACGCTTACCTGGTTGTATGCTTTCCTACTATTTGGAGATATCTCTTAATTAAAAATTAAATAAATGCTGGATGTTTCGCAGCGGCCGATTTAATATGTTTAGAATAAGACTGAAAATTTATCTTTCAATTTGTGCTAAACTGTTTCAAATTATTAAACGGTTTCTAAGCAGTTCTGGACTTTATTATCTGAGCGCGAAAGGACTGAATGCGAAATAAACATTGCATAATGATGTATACGCAGTTTAATTTATTACATACCAAGTAAAAGAAAACTTTAAATCGCTTCCCTGTTTTAATTAAATCAATGTTCAATGAAACACTGCTTAGATATTTATCTCGAATTTACAATAGGATACTTCGTCATTATAAAAAATAAAATGAATGCCTTTCGTATTTACTGTCGTAGAATATTCATTCGTAGACTGATGTTGTAGTTATATAAGACAGCTAAGCGTTTCCAGGAAGCCAGATATGTGTTTCCCTTTCTTGACAGAATATAGTTGTATCTTGAAGCAGAGGATCCTGTATCTGTTTCCTTTGAAATGCAAAAGCTTTATATCTAAAACCAATTTCAAAATAAAATTAAATTGCCAAATTTTAAATTTCATCTAATTTTAATATATTTAAATTGACATCACGTTGTTATTGTGTTATTTTGGTATTAAGTGGCACTCTGTGATCCAAAATCTTTTTGAAGTAATTTTGTTAAATGGATATGATATCCATACTGAATATTACATCGTCTTAATTTTTATATTTTGCAGTGTTTAACAGTCGTTTTGCACAACAGAGTAGTAATGTGTACAAAAACTCGAGGCACGATTATATCCAGTTTACGTGTTTTTGATAATCCAAGAATATGGATTTCTGAGTGCATGCATACGTGAATATATTTTACGTACAAAGTGATTAATAATTAGTTATCTTCTAATATTCGATACTATTATTATTATAACCAAACACCAGTGCTACAGGCCTCTGCCATGCCGTCACAAAATTTGATATTAGAGAAGACGAATGTGCCATGGATGTAATGATCACGTTAGCAGAGTATTTATATTTGGAATATTGTCAGGACTGAGTGTTCGGTGCATAGTCTTGGCAAACATCTTCGTGGAACTCCTTAAATCCTTGAGTCCTGACCTGGAACAGGGAGCTGAATGCAGTTATGTTCTGGTGGTAGATACTGTGATTAAGTGGTAGAATAATTGCACTTGAAAGGGATTTAAAATCCTCTTTTATTAAATCAATATTATTTACAAACCACTTCCCAACTCGGGAGGGATACAGAAAGTAAAAGTCCACACTTGGGTCTAAAATGAACAATGAGCTAAATTTAAACTAAAGCTAAATAGAAATTAAATTACTCTTTGCTCACAGAGCTATACGCGGAGTTGGCCTCTAACTAAATGGTGCGTAGCAAGATTTACTAATACTAGCGCACTTGGATTTATTTCAATAAGCAATCACGTAGCAAGCACTATGGCTTAGAATTTCACTGCTAGCTGGTCAGGCGAACGTCGAATAGAATGACCGTGATCTGAGACTAAAAGCTCTCTCACACTGAGAGGTTTCTACCTTTTGCTTAAATAGCACTTGGCTCCACTTCAAATTAGCATAAGCTGAAAACGCGCGCTTCTTCTAACGGGAAGTTGAAACTGAGAAGAGATAGAAAGATTTAAATTAAAATAAAACTGTGTTAGTTTAACTAAAACCTTACAATGTAAACTGATGAAAGTATCCGAAAGATTTGTTTCGAACATATTCCATGTAAAATTGTTACTGCATAGTTCCAAAAAGGAACTGTTATATGAATTTTTATGTGGAATTTACGAATTAACACATAAAAATATTAATTCAGCACCTGACAAAATTGGAAGATATTAAAACGTTTAATTTGATTCTTCTTTTTGAAGCTGTAGATCGCAACGTTTTGTAAAGCAATATGAAACATAATCTTAAGTTTTAAAATTTTACTTTGGAAAACAGGTACGTTTCCAATAATATAATCCACAAGATATTATAAGCCCAATTATTGTGATCTAATTTTATGAACTGTATTAGTTACTATGAACTGCTTAGGTGTTAGTTTCAAGATATTATCAGACTAATAAGTCTTAAGGTAAAAGCAGCTTACTTTAGTTATTAGTTACTGTTAACTTGGTTATTATTTCCAACTTTAGCACAGACATCAGTATCTTGGTTATGATTTAGAAAGACGAAGAGAAAAAAATGTGTGTGTGGCGTGTAGGTAGAAGTATAGCTGCAGCTGCAGGTATTCCAAAAGTAATGATTACGTACTTTCTCGATTCGTAAAAAGAAACACTCGAATGAAAGAATTTCACTTGCTCATTTTATTTTAAATATTCCGGTTTTTATGCATTTCCTTTTTTTAACATTGTGAACGACCAAAAAAAAATTACTGTAACCTTGGCAAATTACAAAAATATTACAGATATAAGAAAGATTATGTTTTAAATATGCATGCACTTAATAAAATGAAAATAAATTGATTTTTCGATTTTAAACCGCTACAGACCCACTCAGCCGAACAATGTTTATGTTTAAAAGTAATGTTTTTAAAAAGGAGAGTTATCAAAAACTGTTTGAGAGAGATCATTGAGCAGTCAAAACATTTTAGTTCTTTCTGTGCACTCTACAAGTTAATATCAACACTGAGTAGTTAAAACTTTTACTTCTCTCTTTGTGGAGGCGTTAACGTCAATTTTAACACATCAAAAGTTATTCAGGACAGCTTATTGGAGACTGAAAACAAGGTCTGAAGTTTGGACAAGACACAGGTACATTAGATGATCATTTAATTATAAAGGATTATTCGGTTCTGAGGGCGTACTGGTCATATATAATCATCTAATTTACTAATTATCCAATTATTAATCTGTATTTTCCAATCAATGTAGTACGCCATCAATAATGTTCCCTTTGTAAAGATAAAGAAATAACAACCGAATCCAGCTGTCCTACACTGAACAACCAATAATTGAAAAGTGCCTCGAATATCAATTAAACGTTGTACTATAAAATGTTAGGCTTGTTAAATGTATTACCATTGCAAAATTAACAAACAAATTAAAATTAAAATTATGAATGGCAATGTGTGGGAACCCACTAATCAACCAATCAAAGTTATGCTGACCAAAACTAAATGAATATGAACTGACCTTATATCTTAAAGTAACGCATTATAGTTTCGATTTTCTTTTATCAATTCGTTTGCCTCTTATTTCTTTTTGCTGCATCAAATATTTTTGTTACAATGATTTAGAAAAGCTGGATGTTGGAGGAAAAGCACAAATGTTATCTGGAGTAAAAGGTTACGGCAGTTAAAAGTTTTAATGCACCAGGATCCGTCACTAAATAAATCATATTCTTTGCTCGTCAACAACGTCTAAATTATTCCATATGTATCTAATTCCACAGAGTCGGAAAAGAGATTAAAAATGGGCAATTAGAAATGTATCGTATGGCACATCAACAGAAGAAATAGAAAATACAATAATGAATCACTTTCCAGTCTCCAAACCGGAAACAAAATTGCAAATGATATGGATTTCCTAGCTGCTAGAAGCTAAGAACTTTCCATTACAAGTTAATTGCTACGAATAATTTTGGAAAATTAATTATCATGAACGCTTCTTACTATTAACCATTTCTTAGGATTAAATTTTATAATACTGAACGCCATATAACTATGTTGTGATCTGGTCATTGAAAGGATGTGCATCATCTGGATATATAGTGTATAAGATAATACCTACTCACTTTTGTTAAATATTGGGTAACATCTACACTTACATCTACTTGCCTGCCTACATATACACTCACGTTTGTGAAAATTGCAACACCATGAAGGACTTACGCGAGTGAGCTGAAATTTTCAGGAAATGCAAAGTAGCGCATGATATGCAAATGATTAGAATTGCAAATCCGTAGCGCATGCGTATGCTGAGCAGCGCCCTCTGAACGGCTGATGGATCCGAATAAATAGACGGCTGTAGCGAGGCGTGTATGGTTATCGGTGGTTATCTGCTAGTGGTAAACGTTAACTCAATCTGTACTTATGCCTCGTCGACGAAAGAGAGCGAGATTTGAACAACTTACAGAGTTTGAACGAGGGAGAATCATCGGCCTTCGTGAAGCTGGATTGTCGTATCGTGCAGTAGCCTCTCGTGTGCAGCGTAACAGCAGCACAGTGATGCGCGTTTGGAAGCAGTGGACGGACGAGTGTCGGACAACTCGGAAATCCGGGAGTGGACCCCGAAATGTGACGTCAGCTCGCGATGATAGACACCTGGTCCGCATGGCGCGGACGGACCGTACAGCTTCCTCTAGACAATTGGCAGCACTGTGGTCAATAGCTACAGGTGTTTCATTGTGTGCTTCATCAATTCGTAGACGTCTGCTGCAGTGTGGACTGCGCGCACGGACTCCTTTATACAGGATCCCCCTAACGCACGACCATCGCCGCCTGCGGCTACAATGGGCCAATCAGCATAGAGACTGGCGTGCTGATTGGCAGCATGTCGTGTTTTCTGACGAATCCCGCTTTAATTTGTGGTACCATGATGGCCGCATTCGTGTCAGACGCTATGCCGGTGAACGCCACCTTCCGGAGTGCATTATCGAACGCCACAGTGGACGAACACCCGGAGTTATGGTCTGGGGCGCCATAGCATATCATAGACGATCTCAATTGCTACGAATTGTGGGCAATCTGAACAGCAACCGGTATATCCGTGAAGTTCTACAGCCCGAAGCTGTTCCCTTCCTTCAAAGCTTGCCAGGCGCTGTATTTCAACAGGACAATGCCCGCCCTCATACTGCTCGGATTGTTAAATCCTTCTTTGCAGCGCAGCAGGTACAGCTTCTTCCTTGGCCTGCGTGTTCCCCGGATATGTCGCCAATTGAACATGTGTGGGATGTCATTGGTCGGCGTCTTGCTCGTGATCCTCGTCCTGTTGCGTCTGCAGACGAACTTTGGGTACGCGTACAAACGATATGGAATGCTCTTCCTCAGTCAGACATTCAAACTTTGTTTGACTCCATGCCACGTCGTGTAGCAGCACTTATTGCGGCGCGTGGTGGCCACACAAAATACTGATTCTGATCTCTTGTTCTTGTTTGTTTGCTTTGAACATTTAATCATTTATTTGTACCACTACCACTCAACTGTGTATTAAATTGCAATCAATTATGACGATTCCTTCTTGGTGTTGCAATTTTCACAAACGTGAGTGTATATGCAATAACTTACATATTAGTATGAATTATTACATGATATATAAATGCATGATTTACCATAAACCTTTAAAGTTAGAGTTTTCATGTGAATCGCTATGCAAGATTACCAAAGACAGAACGTCCCATCTATTTTTCCGTGACTTGTATTTAAGACCAAATTGCTACCTGGATTACAATATACTTTTAAGAAACTCCTGTATAACCTGTTCGTAACTTCGTTTGATTGTATAATCCACTCTTATAGGGAAGAGATATACTCTACTCTCCATACTGACTTTGCATATGAAGTTTAATTAAGTTGAAAAACAGTCTAAAGTATATTTTACTTTAAAAAAAGTATCTAACCAAGAATGTAGTTCTCATGTATGTCGATATAAAATGGTATTCTACAAACGTAGTACTTAAAACGGAGTTATTTCGACCTGATATCTTCATAAAATTCAATAAACTCGTTCAAAGAACTTCACAGTACTCATTTCTTTTCTTAGCAAGTTGAAAACTTTTATTTCTTAATTTGTAGCTAAAATGTGTTCTCCATTACAATTTGTTTGCTATGAAATGTGTAAAACTTGTGTTGCACCTTTTTCAATTCAGATGAGACCGGTCATGTTTACAACTGTCACATGTTTTTCTGGGTCCATGTGGCATTCTATTCAAAGGTAATTTGCTCATTCATCTCTATAAGCACCGCGATTTTCAGTTCCTTGTTATGCGTGTCCAAGGAATAGCTGACGTCATCAGTATCAAATTTCAAATCGAATTGTCTTACGAGATTGGCACTTCTTCTATTTTATAAATTACTTGAATATATTCTGATGTTTTTGTCGTGCTTTTCAGACAGATTTTCTTTCAATGACCATATCCAAAGATTTAGAAGAGTTTCGTTTTAAGATTTTGCGAAGAAGAACGAAGAGAAGGCTGAAACGAAGGAACCGCTTCATTTTGAATTCTCATAATTTAAGGTATTATCGTAACTGCATTCGTATTATACTGAATAAATATCATTGTTACTTGAACTTCAAAGTAAACGTCCGTTATTATGAAAAAGAAATTTGAAATTAATGGATTCATGAAAAGGCATCTCTTAGTCTTACACTTTTATGCAAAATAGTGCAAGGAATTGTTAATGAAATCAAAAGATGGCATTTCGATGAGAATGAAAAAAAAATCGAATATTTACTTTAATAACTGTTGCAACATAGCCGCAAATTTAAAATCCATAACAAAAAGCTTATTTTCAGCCTTACTCAGGCTTCGACATGTGCCATTGAAGCAAGTACCTGTGGTTACACCCTGTACATGCAGTTAGCGGTTTGCTCTTCTCTTGCAGTCTATATATTTACCTTCAAAATGAAAGCAAACCATCACTGGCTATTGAATTTATATACCACATGACAACATTCATGAGACAAGCTTAAGCAGTCATTTTCGGTATCAAACAGATCGGAAACAAATGGGAATGTAAAAGGCAAAATATAGTGAGACACATATTAATACTTTAAACGTGCAGCACGGTGGTCCCCTGACAACGAAACACAAACCATAGGTCTACGAGTATAAATCCGCATGCTGAAGTGAGTTTCGAACAGTTTGTGTCGAAACTCTGGTACCAGTAGCCCTCTAAAGGTGCTGTTTGCCAGAAAAGGATGTTCATCGTGCCGTTTCTTCTGGTCGTTAATTGCATATACCGTGTACTGAGTTCGTGTAGAGTAGGTGTACGATCGTATCCCAATTTTATGCGAACATTTTCAATTTCCAAAAACCGATTCCATAGTCATGAACAGGTCCTTCAGGATACCGATTCAGCTAAGTCTTGTTGCTGAGACATTGCATTTACTGTTACAAAATATTCAGTACAAGTCCTTCTCATACAGAAGAAATGCTGCAGGTCACTTTTTACACGTTATCCAAAACGCGTAGTTTTCGATGTCACAGACAAAAGTTGCATATTTTCAACTTTTTAATCCAAAATTTGTAATACTTCTTTTCAACCTCTTCTGTTTTATTTTTGTTGAAACATATGTGGATTATATGGTTATTTCATGTTGAACTTACAATATCCTCTAATTCTTTTGAGCAGTGTCTTTAACCTATCATTTTAGAATAGCTTCTTCAAGGTTATCCTCCTTTCTGACTTGCCTCGTAACCAGGTAACAACTGCTGCGGAAGACCATCGAATCGTTTTATTTGCTAAAATTTTCATATATTCTCTATGTGATGCTGATGACACTATAGCGAAAATACAATAAAGGGAGTTTCCTTAATGCCTTGAACTGCATATTTCATAGTAATAGGCTATACTTCAGGTGTTAAGGCAACAAGAGGCAGCGCAATATGAGTAAATTTGTAGGAATACTTTGGAAAGCTTAATCATAGAAATATTTTCTTCAGTTGTAGAAGTGCAAATGGCGAAAACGAAGACTGGGCTCAGCTGACAAAAATGATAGGAAGAAAGTCATTTTACTGGCGCCATCTAGTAATGCAAAATGAAAGCAAATATGAAATAATTTCCTCAAACGCTGAGGGTAAAGACGGATTGGAATTAGGATTTTTAACAAAACTTGAAGAACTTTTTATGAATGTAAAACGCTTCTATAAGTTTAATTCACCAGCGGAAAATTTTTTTGAATTAATTTTGCTCCAGAAAACCAAAATATGGTGCTTTTGACCAAAGTATTGGCAAACAGAGGTTTAAATGTTTCCTAAAATATGTTTCATGCTCCTTAGTGCGAAATTTTAAGTCTGTCATAATTTGACCACTATAGATTAGACCACATTGGCAAACAACCCTGTTTCTCCCAGGAGTTCATATTCGGAATGAAATCTTTAAATATAGAACAGCCATTTGTATTGACAAAAGGGAAAACGAGAAGAAAATTTCAAATTTACTAATTATTTAGCACATTTTCTAATATGCCGCTGATTCTTCTTGCTTAACTGTTTCACTAATCATTACCTGGCCTGTTATTTTAATCCAGATTTAATAGGTTATAGTTAGTTCAGTTACAAATTTCTCTGAAAAAGGTTTCACGTAATTAACGATGTATCTTGAATATGCTCGTCGGCACAAACATTTACTTATTAAAATAAATTCCGAATTTAAAAAAGGAAAAAAAATACTGAATACTTTTTCAGCATTTCAGACTATCCAGCTTGTCCATGCTTGAGGTATATAAGTCTATATATAAGTGACAAGTGACGGTGGATGTGGGCACTGCCGCTTTAGCATTAAGGTTAACGGTTAACCAGTACAGCACCACGTCCACCAGCGTCTAGAGTAGCCCGGATGTAGGGGCCGCACAAGAGCCAGCCCCGAATGCCCAGACCCAATGCCTATGAGAACAATGAAGTACAATGTGTTAAACATAGCAAGATAACAAAATCGAAATACAAGATAACTGATATAAATAATATTTTGAAGGAAGTATACAGTCAGAATTAAATAACTGTAGGAGATGCGGGTTTAAGTGGTTAGGCATATTACTAGTAAAGAATTTACGAATATGATTAGACAATGAAAGAATTTAAAACTAAGATTAGCAGACTGTGAAATACAGGCTATATGGGCTGTACAGATCTTAAACGACAGTGATGAGGTGCATGGCACTTGATTACATGAAAGGTAGAATCATATGCAATAAGACGAATAATAAAACTATATACATATGCACAATAATATACAATGAATAATGTAGCAGGTGTCATTATTTAAATATAAGTTACAAAAGATAAGTATGATAGTTTTCAACCTGATAGACATATATTGTGTACAACAATGATGATGCAAACATGTTCTCCTGTACAGTAGACTAATAAGCAGAGTTACAACCGTAACAAAGCATCTTTTACAACAATTTTGTGGTCGAAACCGCATAGGTGCAGAAGGTATAGTAATTCTAAAACAGAGTGTAAAATAATAATAATAATAATAATAAAAGTGTTGATGTAATAAAACTAAAGACATATAAAACTATATACTAGTGTGCATACAAATTGTAATATTATGAACTAGTGCGGGTGCATAAGACTGAATGTTACATATTACGAAATGTTATATGATACAGAAAAAGTAAGGCAGAGTATGCTGTAATACAGAAAAGTTCTGTGGAAGTTACATAGTACTGAATTATGTAAGAACTCAGCATCACCGTACATACAATGTTGATGTTCATTAAGTTGAAGCTGTGTATGCAAATGTGTCGATACTCATTAAATTAAAACAGTACAAACAAAAAATTATATAACTAAGTCATATACACAAGATACATATTCGATATACGTACAAATTGTACATAATGCAAAAGTTGCATAATACGGAATGATATAAACAGAAAACGACATAAGACAGAGTGTTTCATGATACGGAAATAGTATACAGAATAAATAGGATAACGTAATGCTGAAAGGGATCATTATATGGCATATTTGTGTTAATGAGCATTAAATAGAATGTCTATATATATATACCAAAAGCAATATTAAATTATTATGGCTTAAATCTCAATGTTTGTATGCTCTCTGGTGCAATGTAAAAAAATTACTTGCATAGCGCAATTCGCCGAAACCGTGAGAGACTTTTTTTTCTTCTTCATTTTTCATTCAGCTCATTAAAGAAGAAAAATTTCCAATTTGTTCAAATGCGAAAGTGTTGAAAGTCAAATTTCCAAAATCAATTGATATAAATTTAAACCGGAGGGAAAATATAAATTTCTGAAAAGTATGAACTTAAAGTAAGTCTTTAACATTTTTATTTCCCGAAATTCTAAAGCGATAAATTATGAAAGATATTTCAATCTGAAAAGCAAAACGTATAGTGGCGCGCTTAAGAGATTTTGACAAATGCCCAAAGAATATACTCTCTTCTTTCTTTCACTGTAAATAAATAAATTAATAGCACACAATTTCTTGGAAACGTAAACCTGATATTTTTTTTAAGTACTGAAGTTTCTTCAGATATATCAAGCTAATTCTCAGCCAGATAAAAATTTTCAAGTTGCATGGAAGAATTAATGATGTATTTGAAGACAGTAATTCATAGGTCAGTTTCTGTTAAAATTGCATAAAGATCTATTAGTTTGAAAAGATAAAAGATCTTTATAATTAACATTTAACTCCTTATATGCTATTAACACTACTAAAGCAATCCGAAGAGAAATATTTACACCAAACCTCTTAAACTTTACGTTATTAGGATTTTGAGAGTCACATTGCATTAGTAGGAAAAATATTAGCATAATAATGCGATTTTAAATACAAACGTTACATGAAAATAATATTTATTGATTGTTTGGAAGACACTTTAAGATTTCAATGAACATTTATTTTACATGATCTGTAAATCATCAAAAAATCGTATTAGTTAATTACAACTTTAATGAGAAAGTTTAAGGATATGTTCCTAGAAAGGAAATAACAGGAAAAAACTAAACTAAAGGAAATAACAGGAAAAAATAATTTATCACAAATAGTTTAGTTCTGTTATTTCCTAGAAAGGAAATAACAGAACTAAACTATTTGTGATAAATTATGCATTTTAATTTCATATGTTCATATTTTAACTGGAATGATTAATTTATTGTAGCAACAAGAACATCATAGAATTATCTATACATGGATATTTATCTATGCATACTCATGTATCAAACCTATAAATTGATTTTACTTATGCATTTAAATTACGCTATTAAACTTACGTATGCAAACTCAAAATATTAATGAGTATGGTCCAAATATTAAATAGTTTGATGAATACATGTGCAGAGTCGATAAATTTTTATATATGTATACGGAGATAACTATAACTATAGTAAGATAGCTCTATGAATTCATTTACAATGACAAATCATATTTTATGTAGCTAAGCCATATTTTTTTAAATCATTTAATAAGGAAAAAGGTAAAGTTATGCCTATTTGTTATTGGAAATAAAATATGAAATGGGAAATACCACACTTTACCAACACATCTGAGTACTAAGTACATTTCTCTGGGTGTTTTATACACTTTTTTTAATTTATTTCCCTAATTATTTAATTTGATGTAATTTTTTCGGTTGGTGAAGATTTGCACATTTATCATTAAAACATAAGTTACATTAAATAATATTCTCTATTTTAAAGGAATAGTAAAACCCAAAATTCCGATCTTCCTCCATGCAGCTTCAAACATTCAGAATTTGTGATCCTCAAGAAAATTTAAGTGCATGTTCTGGTAAGTTATGAAAACAACTCAGCAAATATGAATAATTAATATCCTAAATTAATTGCGCCAACAAAATTTGTTAGGAGAAACTTACAAAATGCTTATGGGAACGAAGTTGTTTCAGTGAATTCGGCAATGAATATTCTATACATGAACACGCTATACTACCGAACAAAATGCATCTCTCCATTGCATAGAAGCCACAGATCATATCTAGTGAATTATTGCAAGACTTGTAGCCCCTTCTTGTGAAGGACTACCAGCAACAGTACCTTGAAGCTGACTAGGGGTGTGGTTATATCCCTCTTATCTATCCATTGTGCATGCCGAGCGTGATTCACCTTATTCTCCGTTTTACGGCCGTGATCCCCTGCATAAGAATGAGCTCCTTGTTCTCTAGAATCTCCTATTTTTAACTGGATTCAAAGAAATGGCGTAGTTTCTTCGGTCAATTGCAATAATTAGGACTCAATTTCTTGATCAGTGACCTATCCTTAGGCTGTGCAAAACCTTCTTGGAATGATATGTATTATTAATACTTCAAAGATCTTAAAGAGCATACTGATTAATGTTCTTAAGAAGGTGCGTATACATCCATTTTTCAATGTTTCACAGTTTATTGTTCATTCGAAACCATTAAGCTCCTTTTTTTAATTTTCCCAAGTTTGTTCAATCTCCAAAAATTTGTTGGTATCAGAAAATTCTTTCCTGCCTCAAACAAATATAGGATTTTCGAGAACTTGCCATTAATGTCTACTCAAATGAATTTTAAATATATGAATATTTAGCCTGTAGATTAACGTTCTGGAAACTTCAAATGTTTCTTCGAAGATATAATTCTTGGTTTCCCAATACGTTTTGTTGACGCAACTCACGGGGGACAAAGTTTGTTACTGAAAATATTCATTATAATTAATTCATATCCCATTTTCTTAGTATATTCTATTTGATTTAATGATTTTAAGATCTAATTTTTAGATTTAAGAAAATGAAATCATTGTTGGCATAATTTGTGTGCATTTTGTGTATACAGTTTAAGATTTCCAAGTTATATGAAAACAGATTTTTTGAATATAATAAACTGAAAAAAAATCTAAATAAATTCAGCAGTTATGAAAAGAGAAAACTGATACACAACATATTGTTACGAAAAATTCGGCGGTTGCTCCTGTATGTAAGCTTTCCGGCATAGCACTAGGGTTGCCATAAAATTGTGTATGGTAGGGTTGCCAGATTGGCGACTTTATCGCCCATTTGGCAACCAAATCGGCGATATCCCATGGTCCAATCGGGAAGCTTCTAGAATAACTTCCTGTCGAGATATTTCTCGAAACGTGTCGAACTTAAAGAAAAGCTATATAAACCCTTGCGTTTCTGAGAGCCAGTTAATTGTCGAGTTGCGAAATTGTGAAGTATTGTGAAGTGTTGCGAGCAGTGTGATTAGTTGTGAGAATAGCTGCTACGCGAGAGTTTTGGTGAACGGAAAGCGATCGAGATAGTGCTTTGCCGTGAAGCTAACTTTACAGTATATCTTGACAGTGTATTGGTGATTGTTCCACGGTGTTTATTATAAGTTTAGTGTTGCCGTGAAGCTACCTTTACAGTTACAGCCTGAAGCTGTGTTGCTGATTGTTTCAGCGTATTTATTGTAGATTTTCGACGCTTTTAAAGGTAATTTTGGAACTGTGCTGTAAATAGTGATTCCTGTAAATAAATTGTGCTTTTTATTGTTCTGCATCGTGTTTTCATCGGATACTCTCAAATCCACGAACCCGTAAAACGCAACAATATATTTTGTAATAAATAATATGTTCAAATACATACGAGTAAATATTGTAATAGGAACACAAATTGGAAAAGGTGAAAAGAAATATTAAGCAAATAATGTTTATTTAGTGATTGCCATGATGAACCGTATTTCTTTAAGTTCATTAATGGGCGTAGTTCACAGAATAAAATTTAAAATTCATGATATATTCGTGTTTAACAGAACTATTTACATAGTTTCATCGATAACGATAACATTTTGCATTGTTCAGCTGGTTGTCACGAACTATTATAGTTGTGCTTACGCTCTTAAATAGTACTGAATATAATCTTTATTGATGGACTCATACCGTTAAGCTCTGTTTGGTGTTATTAGAAATACGAAATACATACTAATTTTCGTAAGAGGTTTTCCGACCTTACTTAGAATAAAGTGCTCCGTATAACTGGAAGAACTGGTAGGATGTAATCGTTACGACTGTATAAAGTTACCAAGCATCTTCTGTGTATCTGCATCGAAAATGCAAAAAATGGCTTATGAAAATATATCGAGAAATATTCAGTGATTTGCAAAAAAAAAAAAACCGAGGAAATTTAGCACTTGTTATCTCTACATATAATAAAACAAAGAGTCTGTGTGTGTGTGTGTGTGTGTGTGTGACTTTCGTTCGTGTTGCGAGTAAGCTAATAGACCCAGGGCTACGAAATTTGGTACATAGATTTATCTACACAAGAGCCAGTGCACCTCGAAGCGATTTTTTCGAAATTCGAATTAGATTTTTTTATTTTATGTTTTGTGACCAAATCGCGTCCTTTTGAGACATAATGAGGCCCACCAGCGGCCGAGCGGTAAAGACGCTGAACACTGGTAGTTCGGTTCGAAGTTCGAATCCCCCGAACGGGCTGGCTGCATGGGCTTTTTCGTGGCTTTCCCCATGTGTAACGTGTATACGAACCAGTTTCCCTTAGAAAGTCCTCCACGAAGGCATCCCTCCCTTTAGGCAGATAGCCCTCGTGTTCTGTGCTATAATTGTATAACCTAATCTAACCTTGAGACATAATGGGCTACAGGAAAGCGAGATTTCACTCTATACATTTCATTTTTACATCGTCGTGAAGCGTAGACACTTAGCTATTTTACAAACTGAAAATAAATTTCGTATTTCAATAAATCGATTCAATACGAATTTATTTAGGAAGCTGAGCTTAACAACTTTTCAGCTGAATTTTTTTTAAAAACTTATTTTTAAAAATGTGCTGTTTTTTTTCCTCTGATTTTTGGACACATTGAACTTTAATCCTTTCGAATCCTTTTAAAAGAAGAATTTTGGAAATATAATAATATTTTGTATTTTTTTTAAATTTTTTAAATGAAGCTTCCAAATACACTTCTCACATCTCAGATATTTTAAAATGTAGTTTTGGCAACTATTTTCCTTTCTTATTGTTGTTGATAGATTTTTGATGAAATTGCATCATTTTGAATAGTTTCTTTCATTCTTTTAAAAATTTCGGTTTGGTAACAGTTTTTCATCGTATTTCTTATGTTACTGTTTTTAAGAGACTGAAAAGTTTAAGAAATTAAAAATGTTTCTTTTTGCAACGGTAAATTGTTTAATTACGTTATTAGGATAATTAACATTTGTATCGAGGGATATTGCTTATTTCATAGTAATATTTTATACAAGTTAAATGGCTGCGATGTGACTGCTGACACATTTCCTCAGAAGATTACCTAAAGTATCATAACATTTCAAAATTTCAGAAAAAGGATTATTCAAACTATCGAGTAAGAAAATGTTTAAAAAATTTTAATTTTATCGTAGAATTTTTATATAATTTTTTATGTTGTCATGGTGGTGCTTAAGAACGGGGATATAAATTATGCTTTAACAAATGTTTAATGCACATCTCATGCAATTAATTTGCTAAAAATTCAAGATGTATATGTTTTTCTGGAGATACATCAGGGCCGTATACAAAGGAGGGTTGGAATCTTAACAAAGAGAAAAAAGTTGGAAGAACTTACGCGGCCAAAGGTCCCAGGTGTGTCTTTTAGGCATTTTTCCGGTACATTTAAAAGCCAGACGAAGGCTGGCCGCATAGCGGCTAGTGAGATATAAAACATAAGAAGTGCGACTCCCGAACGATGAAAATAAATCGATATTTGATTTTAAAATCGGAAATTATATGCAGGGACTGAACACATATTTAAGTATGAAATGTTTGTATTTGTATGTAATTAAAAGTGAAATATCAGTTTAGGAAAAGGTTTCTAGTATTAAGAGATTAAGATACGTGCGCATTATATTATAAACAAATTAGCACAATATATCTAATTTTTGGCATGTCTGAGTATTTGCTTTTACATAAGTATGCAGTCTTAATCCGATTAGTTATTAGAATCCTTGCATTTAACTCACTGAAGTTTTGCAGATGTACCTAAATCACCAAGACACATAATCTACATTGGAAAATTTAAAGTACGTCTTGAAATTGAAGGACCAGTTTTCCTCTTCATTAGACATACGTGGATTGCATTTATTAGACATAAGTGGAAACATATTGAAACACGGATATGTTTATTATATGCGCCTGAAGTATCTGTTTGTATAGCATCATTTGTAGAACATACTGTTACGGATTTCGTATTTATTTAGCTATTTATTTCGAATTGTAATTAAAATTGCTTTATTTTCCTATGTAGCGCAGACAAATTTTCAAGCTAAGTAGGAAAAGTAAAAAAATAAGAGCGCGTGCATTTAATATTAAATTCTTTATTATATGCGGCTTATTAAAAATGATGGAAAGATCTACACAAAAAATGTTGTGTACAAAGAGATCTTTGACATGTGAATTAACATTTTATTATTTAAGTCACCTTTTTTTTATTGAGCTAGCGGTGGCTCTTAAGAAATGTACCGTCAGTGGTTTCCATCATTGCACTCTAATTTAAGCAATTAAGCAAGTAGAAGATGAAACCCCGTGGGGCAATAAGCAAAGGAGCGTCCTCGCCGCCTGTCCTGGGTCAATCAGTTTGAATTAGCACACACCTTTGCACAAATCATTTTAATTACAATTTATAATATCTAGAACAACGTAATATTCAAAATTTTGGTTATCATTTATACACCAGAATAATTATAATTAATATTTCTCATATTTTACAACACTTATATGCATATTTGAATTACATATATTGCATTGCATAATACAATTATCATATTGAAACTAATATTAGATAATTAATTCAATAGAATGCCATTCTTTAAAATATGCCAATTTTATAAGTGAACCTTATTTTCAAAATAATGTTAAAATAATTTATTAAACATTCTTTAAATTTTACTATAACGAGCATATTAAGTTAATTTGGTCAAAAATATGTAACTTGCTTATGAATTTCAGAATGTTTAATTACAATTACTATTTTGCTGAAAAATGCTGCTTTTGAAATTGCTAAATATTCTGCATAATTTGTATCTTGCTGAATCTAAAGTTGGATTTAAAAGTCTTGAGTGACTTACAATTTTGGAATAAGCGCGTCATAATCAAAATAACATTTCTAAACCCAAAATGCACTTTTATTGAACAGAAATGTTTTTAGACAAACTAATAATGTGTAATAATGATCTCATATGCAAACCATCATAAAATATATAATACGGTTATCAAGTAACGCTACTACTGAATCTCTTTGCTGATCTAAATTTTCTACTATTATTCATTCGATTGTAATTAGGTTATATCAAATACTATTATTTTGAGCTTAGAATATCACCTTTATGTTATTTTTCTTCAGACGAATATAGAAAATTCGCATATAAGAACATTTTAATTCTTGTAATAAATCAAAACTAAAATTAGAGTATATATGT
>KK118018.1:0-37287 GCA_000611955.2 Stegodyphus mimosarum | reverse complement strand
ATATATATATCCTTTTCATATACTTTCAATTACAGAAGCGTGTTTAAATGACGAAACTATTCAAATTTAAGACTGTCAAATTAAAAGAAAAGTTTTGGACAAATAATGAAATTCAACTTTTAATTCGGCCTTCCGGTTCCTATACTTATATTTGGAGATGCTATATATTACTCCTGAAAAAATAAAATTGTAAGTAGTTTGAACCCCGTACGAAAAAAAAATTACCTGCATATGTAATATCAAATTTAGAAGCTTTTGATGAAATTTCCAACTTGCCTTGATCGATTAATTAAGTTCGAATAATTCGAGGTAATATGCTTAAATAGAGGGCAAAAGGTGTGTAAATGTGTATATTAAATTATACACATTAAATTATACCCTTCACCTTCGACGGCTCCAGACTCTTAACCGGTGATTTTCAACAGCAAACAAAACCGATACTCGTCGCTAAATATCGCACTTTGTCATTCATGTACCAAGAAGCTCGTTGTTGCCACCATTGCGAAAGAGCGGCTTGTGTACAAGCCGCTTTCAGCCAAACGTCGGGAAACTGTTCTCCGAGATATTAGAGTATCCAAGGTTCCCAGCAAAATATCCATAGTAGTGGATTGTGGGGCCGTCACCGTTTGTCTTCCTATGAGTTCTATAGTACATCTAGATGGATCTGGTCTTTCGGGACTATTTCCTTCACTGATCCATATAGACCAAATTCTATGTTTAGATCTATCTACGTTTCAGCGGCAATACGATGGTACCAATCAGCTGTACATAAATCAAAATTTGACCAGTCGTAAAAGCGTCCGTTTTCCTGAACTACCTACGGTGTCGTTGTCCAAACATCTTTTCATTCATATGTGTCTTGTGGAACGTTGAACTTCTCGAAATGATGGATTTCCTAAGCAACACAGATTAGCAACTGTTGATTCGGTGGCCGTTTCCTCCCCTTTTATCTGGCTCTCTAATGATGTGACCAACTTGCATCTCATATCATCTACATGATTTGTTCCGATATGTTTTCTCTAAAATTTTCATATTTATACGGAGTAATCTTCATGGTGTTGCCCTTTCAATGTCCGGGAGTGTATATATACATATATACAGAGAGAGAGAGATTTTTTTAGATGTTAAAATGTTAGAGATTTAGATGTTTCTTCTTTGTAGAACAAACAAATTACGTTGTTTTATAGTTTTATCTCTTATACCTAACTTTAATTTTAAATATTTCCTATGGAAATTAAGGGAAATAATATTAAATCAATGAACACATGTCGATTAAGGCCACTGAGCTCTGAAATTTCCTTGTACAACAAACTTGCTGCATGCGCGTTGTTTTAGTTTTCTCTTAAGCAGAAGGAATAAAATTTTTTCTTTGAAATGTTTTCCGCGAAAGTAAAGGCAGATAAACTTCGACATTTTGCAGTACTAAATTTCCTATCTAAAAGTTTTCTATCTAAAAGTTTTCTATCTAAAATGAAATCAACATCTAAAATGTAATCAGCATTAAAAGGAATAGAGTGTTTATGTAAAGCAAAAATAAAAAGAGCAAGAAAAAGAACTGCATCAATAAATATTATGATATTAGTTCAATGTGATAATGGTTTCAAGCAGAAAGCTTCTAAAGCATTCGTACGAGACCCGCGAAGACATTTCCCTTGAGATAATTAGCATTATTATGACATTATTTTTTATGGTAAGAATTTGAAAAAAAGTTTAAGATTTTAATAATTTTGAGTCAAGGTTTCCATTATCACGACTCGTATTTCTTTTTATCTGTTTGGCTAACATGACGTGTCCTGACTGGGCAGTGAGTTTACTGCAAACTATGTCCTATGTAGTGTAGCAAAGACGACAAGATGAGAAGGGTTAAAATTATTCTTTATTTTTTTTCTACGTTTTCATAGTCGCTCCCGCACTTCGGGATAAAAAGACCAACCACTTGTGGTCTGAACAGAAAAATATAGAACTACTAACTAACTAAAATTTAAATAAGAGCTAACTTATTCTTATTTTACACAGATGGCTAAGACTGGCCTTTTAAATTACTACGCTTGTAGTACGCAAACTGCGTAAAACTACAATATGTCTTTAACTTTCAAGATGATTAAAACCTCTCGCCTTAAAGACGGACAGTATCTGACGGCAAGCTCGCGTGAAGACGCGTGGCAAGATGGATCACTCTCTTTCCTTCTACAACCTTCTTGGCAAAAAGCCACAACTTAAATACTTCAGCGTTAATTTTGGCCGGGAGTGGAAAATAAGAGATGATAGTAAAGTTTTAAAATAAAATAAACGTTAGTCAAACTTAAGATCCTTACATACTTCCCGCCAGAGTTAATACGTTTGAAACTAAGGTCTAAACGACCTTGTTGAAAACTTCTAATTCTAAATTCTAACGCGAGGCCAATCTTTTACAAAAACTCCTCACTAAAAATATCTAACCTAGAAATTATGTAAAAGCAGTTTTACAACATTTTCTTCAGGGACAACTATTCTTCATCTGTTCTATTACCTAAAAACAGGAACTTCTTGTCGCTTATCTGTTTCTTCCAGATTTGTCAAACAATTTAAATGCCACGTAGCATGAAGACATATATTCCTTTTCTTTTAAAACTCCATTCTTATTTCATTCATACCATCATTTAACCCTCGCCCCATGCTCTCTGACATTGTTGGAGCTAAATTTTTTAAGGAGTTGGTGTATAGGTTTTAAGTTCAATACCATATGATAAGTCAATATTTGGATAAACAATTCTCAATAACATGAATGTGTAAAGTTTGTGACAACATGATAAACACAATATATACTGTAAAATAGGTGTTCAAATCAATCGTAATAGTGACCAAGAGCTCCAACAGAATAATTAAATTTAATGCGTTGTGTCATAAAACAGTAGGGTCCAGTGTTCTAAATTAAAGTGAAAACATTATAAGAAGTTAAAATTAAATATAGCATTTATTTAAGATACTTTGAATTAATACAGAGTGGTGCATGGTGGGCGGTTAGGTGGAAAATATAAAAGGCATATCATACCCAACCCAACAGGGAATTTAACATTTCAGGATACAGACGACATTGACGTTCCAATTAGAAGTTCCAAACAGTGAAGATTACAGGGTGAAATACATGGAAGATGTAGATTCTTTTACTTCTAGAAAGGAAAGAAAAAAATAAATGTTAGTATGTTCGGTCATTTTCGTCGCCCTCCTTAGTATTCATCTCTCGTCTATTTCTTCCGACAACGATGTTTCTCTGATAACGCCGACACTTTCAGCTCCGTCTCCTTGCGTTAAAATGGCGGCATGTCAAACTCCCCTCAGACCTCCTCGTCAGCAGCTCCCAAGCCCTTTTTACTCGAAACGCCAAGACCGCTTGATTGGCGATTTTTGGTGGTAAGAAAACCGCCAACAGCCCGGCAACCCCATGGGAAAAACACGCAGGAAGGTGCATCTCCAAGTAGAAAGAGCTCCTGCATTTGGCATATATCGCTGATCCACCAAGATCAACCACCTCTAGCCTCGACGAGAGGTCCCAATCCAACATGGAAACAAGCTGCGAGTAAGAAAAACATCCCGCCAACCTGAATTCGCTGCAGGGTTAGTAGTGTAAGAAACTAGCCTCTCCACAGGGTGCGATCTTTACTCGTGTTGACAGATGCTACCCAGACCACTGTCTGGCGGGTGAAGCAATTCGTAAACAAAGCAATAAATCTCTTTGGAAGGGCAACGGACTGAAATCGAAAGTTTTGAAGTGATAAGTGTAAATTATTGATTTTACAACAATTTAACTTCAATACTGATAAGTACTTAAATAAAAATATAATAATTTCACAGATAATTTTCTTGGGTTTATTCCGACACCAAACACGACCACCATAGTAAGAAATAAAAATTACTTCAGTTAAAATACAATAATCAAGTATGAAAATTTTTATATATTCTCCACAACACCAAAACGACCACCAGAGTCAGAAAATATGGATCCCAAATTTAGCAGAAAAGGGGGCATAACAGAAAAACTTAAATTAAACTTTAAACACCAACTTGTGTAAACAAAACTTTAAAAAGATTGACCTTAAGGATCAACTTATCAAGAGATTAACATTAACAACCAAAGTTAAGAAAAATAATAAACTAAACAGAATTTAAATAATTAACCAACCAAAAGTAAAGAAGAAAAATTAATTACACAAGCAACTTAAAATCAGCGTTAACCAAAACTGTCAAGAAAACAAATTAAATGACTACAATTACTTTTAAACAAACCAAAGAACTTAAGTTCAACTACAAAAATTAAAACAAATTAAACTTTAAGTCTGAAGCAAAAAGTTAAATCATTACCTTTAAAACAACTTAAATCACAACTGAAATCAGTAATACATAACAACATGTATTGTAAAAAGAGAAACTAAACACGGGAGCGTCCAGATACAAGTGTTCAACACTACCGCCTACAGTCAAACGATATCGTGTTAAAATTCAATATAACAAGACTTCAGAACTCACCTTACATTCATCTTTGAACTTTGAGGTACTATTCTAAAAGAAGTGGCTAACTCTGCAGTGTACCGACAGAGAGCCTAACTACCTTCACTCGTTGTAAATTTAGCACATATTCATACAGCGTAAGGTTTTTTTTTTCAGTCATACCATTAAGTTTCGGAATTTTGCATTCATACAATATTTCCACTTTTAACATATCACAGTACTTGTTAAATTTTAACGGAACAGTTCACATGTATATAAGAATATATTAACATGCCATTAATTCCACATATTTGAAAACATACAGTTAACTTTCTCCCATTGAAAGCAAGTGCTGTTTCTTTTACATTTAACACATACATTTCATAAGTCCTTCAGATTAAAATGTCTTTTCTTAACAGAATCTTTTAAATGAAGCTTTATACAATATTTTTAGAATGCTCTTAAGGTACATTTCTTACACAGTTACAAAATCGTTTACAATACTCAATTATTTACACTTTACAAAAAATTTTAGATTACTCGCGAGTAGTTGAAATAATAGTATTTTAAATACTATTATTTTAATTTACTCGCGAGTAGTAACAAGCAGATAAAACTCATTTCTCGCCTTTTTTGGCGATAAAAGTAGACCTCACATGAGATAAAACTTCTCTTTAAATCTTATCTTTGTGATATTCAGCCATGCGTCTTGTCGCCCATTTTTGAAACCTTGCAAAGTTTTGGTTCAATCGACGTCAGTTTGGTTCAATAGACGTCTGGATCGGGGATGAACATCACGCTCCTCGTCCTGCAATTTTCTTTTGGGACCTGTCCCTTGATCCTTGAAGACCTTCTTCTTATCCTCCGATTGTTGTAAAGATCGCTTGGTGGGCGGTACCCTTGAAGTCCTGGGCACATCTTTGGTCCTTTGTTGCCGGGTCCTGGTCACTCGCTGATCGAGATTCCCGTCCCGCCTTGACTCTGGAACTGCATTCCCCAGGAGAATTCGTGCGCACTTGCTGCGTAGAATCCTTTCTGTCGATTCGCTATTTCTTTTCTCACAGGTGCTATGACTGCGGCCATTTCTTCTCCCCCTTTTCTTACTGTTAGAATTTCCGTCTTCCTCCAGTTGGAGCCGGTCCTGACATCTCTTTTCTGGTCGGGACAATATCTTCCTTTTCTTTTTATCTCCGGTCTTTCACCGGCGGGGCTTTTCTTTCCTTGCTCATATCTTTACTTGTGGTTGATTCTGGCGGTCGTTGTTTTTGAGCCATGTCTTGAGATGGTGCCTGCCGTGCCGGATCCTGCAACGGATCTTCAAATATTTTCCTTTTATCTCGGTTGTAATACGTCTTGATTTTTTTTATCCATATTTGGCGTAATTTTCCCGCCATTCTTAGCTCTTAAAACCACCACTGCCTGGGTTAGTTTCTCAATAGAAAATGGCCCTTCAAACCGATGACAGAACTTAGCCACCTTATCTTCTGGAGCTGAGGAAAGTGAATGTTTCAGCTTAAGTACTTCATCCCCCACATTATAAGTTAGTTCCCGTCTTTTTCTCTCATAATAAAGTTTTTGTTTTCTCTGTGATATTTCAGTGTTTTCCTTTCCCTCCTTAATTAACTTTGTATATCCGCCATTTGAAGCTCAGGGGCACTTTTTTGAGCCTAAAACAATTTGTCCAGTGGGGTTATAATCTTCCTGGCTAAGAATAACTCAGCAGGAGTTTTGCCCGTGGTGTCGTGTTTAGCGGTCCTAAGGGCGAAAGCTAATTCATTCACATAGTTATCCCAGCTTTTATGAAAATTTTAAACATAACTACAAATAACTTTAACTATGTTTCTGTTGATCGTTTTGCTATATTTGATTGCGGCTGATACAGGACCATTTTTAAATGATGTATGCCCAGTTTTGACACATATCTTCAAACATATTGCTTATAAATTGAGGACCATTATCCGATATAACTTTTGGGGGCGCCAGGTATTTTAAAGTATATTTATTTAAAATAGAATCAGTAACTAATTTCGCAGAGGCTCGTTTCAGGAGAACAATTTTGGTCCATTTACTAAAACGGTCAACCATAACAAGGAGATACCGACATTTATTTAACTGACTTTTCGGGAAAGGGCCCAATAAATCGACGCCAATTATTTCATTTGGAAATTCTGATTTAATGCTGTTTAGAAACTCGGCCGGGAGGAAATTAACATAATTAACTACCTGGCATGTTTGGCAAGACCGGACATACGCCCTTGTTGACTTTTGCAGTTCAGGAAAATAAACTGCTTCGCGTACGCGTTGGATGGTTTTCCGAATACCATCATGAGCTGCCAGGGGCGAATCATGCAATTCCTGTAATATATTTAATATAAGACTAGCTGGGATAACAGGTCGTATTTCATTGTTATTATTCGTAGTTTTCGTATAAAATAATAGACCATCTATCAGTTCGTAATGGGCCGCCCTATTTCTTATCTCCACAATATCTTGGTGGCTAAAGTTTTCCGGATATCTTAAATAATCATATATATTTTTAAATTCCGGATCCTTGTCCAGTTTCTTTATTACGGTCTCACGGGAATGTATCATATGGGATGTGAGCATTGCCTCTTTAACACTATTCCCTTCTTCATCTATCTTGATTCTTGACAGGGCATCTGCTACGACATTTCCCTTTCCCGTCGTGTATTTAATTATCAAATTACATTCTTGTAATTTAAGTGCCCATCTTATTAGTCTTGGCGATATATTCGTTCCTGAATATAATCTAGCGACCGCCGCATGATTAGAGTAGACCGTTACTGAAGAACTTCCAAAATAGACCCGGAACTTCTGTAACGCTAACAGAACCTCAAATACTTTCCCTTTTTGTCGCTGAATAATAACCTTTCCCTTTTTGTCGCTGAATAATTTCTTTGAGTATCATTTAACGTACGACTAAAGAATGCCACGGATGGCCACTTTCTGAAAGAACTGCCCTAAGGCATAATCAGAGGCATCGGCCGCGATTTCTAAATTTTCATCATTTTCGGGAAATTTCAACACAGGGGCTTGTGTTAACGCTTGTTTTAATTTTTCAAAAGCGGTGTTAGCTTCCGCTATCCACGAAAATCTTGCCTTAATTTTAAAAGCGGTTCGACAATGGTGGCAAAATACTTTATAAAGGACCTATAGTATGAGCAGAGCCCTAGAAATAAGATAGTGTTTTTGCCGTATTTGGCGGCGGATAATTCTGATGTCAAACTATGCCCTATGGAGTGCAGCAAAGACTACAAGATGGGAAGGGTTAAAACTACCCTTTATTTTTTCCACGATTTCACAGTCGCTCCCGCACTTCGGGATACAAAGACCAACCACTTGTGCTCTGAACGTAAAAATATAAGACTGCTAACTAACTAAACTTTAAATAAGAGCTAATTTTTAAGATTTTACACGATGACTAACACTAAGACTGGCCTTTTAAATTACTAAGCTTGTAGTACGCAGGCCTTAAAGGCGGACAGTAACTGATGGCAAGCTCGCGTGAAGACTGGTGGTGAGATGGCTCACTCTCTCTCTTTCTACTATGAAGTTGGCAAAAAGCCACAACTTAAAGTGTTAAGCTTTAATTCTGGACGAAAGTGGAAAATAAGAGATGATTTACCATTAAAACTTGACATGATAACGCCCCAAACAATCAAGAAATGTATTTAATTGTGATGTAAATCTTATTCAAAATACTTATCATAAGGTAAGTAACCTTAGTCGCGAGTTTTTGCAATATGAATAATCGCTTTGTTTGGGAATGCATTTACATGCGAACTGTTTTTCAGATGCAGTTGAAAATTATTGAGTCTAAAGAAGAAAGCATTTTGACCTAAGGGCATCTAAAATTCATGGTAAATGTAGCCTCTAGCAAATATTCACCAACATTACGTACTTTACACACAAACTTAAAACATCATGAGTTATCGTAACTGTAATGTATATTAAGAAATACAGGATTGTATGTTTATTTACATACAAATATATGTATATTTTGTGTATATGTCAAAGAAACATTTCATAAATAAAAAAAAAAGATAATAATTTGTTATTATTTATTCTCAAGGTTTCTCTTACTACTTGTTAAGTTTTCGTAACTTGTTTACTTTTAATTTATGTAAGTTATTTAGCGGTTGATTCAAGATATTATAATTATTTGAAGTCGAAAAAATTAATATTTAGCTGTTAATAAGTTTGAACTACAAAGTGTAACCAACACAAATTTCGTGCAGATACCAAACTTTAGACTTCAAACAGAAAATAAATGTAATCTGGAATTCTTTTTTTTTTGAGTAGTTATTATTACTGTTTATGTACGCTTGGATAAATATTTAGAAAATAAAATTTAAATTCTTTTAGAAAAGACGTAAGGGTTATCCTAATTTTATTAACAGTTATTTTAAGTTTATGCACCTGTCCTATCCTTCTGGTTTCAGCTTACAGTTTCCTGCCAGAATGTAATTTCAGAAACGCAGTGAATGCAAATGATTAAAGAGTAGTATTTAAGTCGATGTTTCACCGAATTCGAGAGAGAGTCTGAGTTTCTGATTAGCGCTCGTCTGCGTTTCGGCTACGTCTCTCTTAGTTTTGCTACGCTCTCGCTCTGCCATACTTTTAGGCCCTTGTTTGTCTTCGCCGATTAAATTGAGATTTAGGGACCAAATACTTAGAATCTTGATAGCCTCGGCTATATCTCAAGTCAGGTTTAGTTAAGCTTAGTTTAGTTTAATTTCATAAGTTCAAGCCCAACTGGTGGCTTTGCTGTACGTTACGATTTAGGGACTGATTGTATTTATTCTGAGAAATAAAGGGTAGTTAACCCTTCTTAAGTCTTACGTATTTGTTCACACACTAAAACAATTATAAGTAAAACACCATGAAGATTTACATTAGTTAAAAGTAAAAGTAAAAATTCGGCCTGTCAGTTTCTTTCAAGTAATGCAATCGGACAGTATGTACCACAGTATGGAATATAAGGGAGTTGACAATTTGTGGCAAAGCGTGTAAAATATTCCGTTAATTGAAAAGTAAGATACAATGCTGAACAAGGAGCCAAAGAAATAATAAAAAAACACAAGTTTGGATGAAAGTGAAATATAAATGTAGCTTTCTGGATCATTGTCACTCGCGCAGAATTATTTCTTGAAAACAAGCCCAGCTTTATAAAAATTGCTTTTCATACTCATAAGTTTGGGAAAAAGCCACAAAATATCCATGCGGTCTATTCATCAGCTACAACTCTAAAGTGATACGACCTGTCAGTAGTTTGCATCTGATTACTCTGTCATTGTTGAGTCCATAATATACCAAACTGAAATCAAAATTAGTAGTAGGCATAGTTGTTGTTGTTGTCGTGTCCATGACCACATGGAAGAATGATTACCAGAGCCTACTCCGAAGAGAGGTTGGACTTCTATTTTCCACCCCCAATTTTGAGGGAGAGCACCCCCGGGGTGGAGGAATCCAGGGGTCTCTCACCACTCTCCTCTCCCACCAATCCACACGAGAGGACTTTCGGCTCGCCGCATTTTTAAAGTGCCGCCATGCCGCACCGACACTATACATTTACAAACATCCATGCCTTCTCCGGGATTCGAACCCGGGCCCTTCGGTACCGTAGTAGGCTCCCCTAACCTTTATACCATCTGGGCGACAGTAAGCACAGTTAGAACATATAATAAATTATCTCAAGAGCCAAGCGTAATTATAAGAAATGAAGTTAGTAATTAATTGAACACATTTTAAAAGATAAAACAAGTTAGAAAATAGATAATATAGAAAATGTAGCAAACTGCATTCAAACGCAAGTGAATAAGTTAAAGAACACAATTACCGAAGAAATAAGTCACAGAGAAAGGCAAAAAATTAATCATAAGCTGTGGCAATAAAAAACGAAAGATTAGAAATAATAATGAAAGGTAGAAAAAATAACAAAGCAGATCTAAAACATTCTTTGTTTCGAACGTTTTTGTCTTCTTTTAAAATTGCAGCTCGAAATTTTTTCAGGTAGAGACCGGACAAAATAAAAGTACAAAAACAAGAAGAAAACTATTTTATTTATTGACGGATAAATTGTTAACTAAAACAACGCAAAATTAAAAGGAATATTACAGTGCAAAATAAATAATGACATAAAATGAATCATGCGATAAATAATTTTACTGCAGGGTGCAGTTAATTCCATCGTAAAATAATCATATCGCCTTGCATAATGCCACTCTGTGCACATATCCCTGCGTAAACACAAGCATCGAAATACAAAACAGTATCCTATCTACGTAATTCCGGTAAAGGCGCGTTTAAACTTGAGTATGTATGCGCTTGCTACAAATATTTAAATACAATTAGAGCATCGCATTCTCGAAACTCGAATGAAAATTAAATATTGAAATAAACGTTCCATTCCTTGAGGGACCAGTGTTCTATCTCGCAGATAATCATTCTTAATTGTTTTCCTCCTTTTCGCATGCAAACAGACTCAAGGGATTAGAATAGCTGATAATTTATCCTTCAATTTTTCCGTTCGTTGAAATTTCCTCGGGACTTTTTACACTGAAAAATATTCCCTTAATTTTGTGATTATGTATATATTTATATGCCATGGAGAATGTTTGTTTTAGTGGAACGAGGAAATGTATGTCTTCTAAAAGTAACGAACTGGTTATCTAAAGATTTTATATATAATCTTACAAAGTAGATGATATATATACTCTCCTAGAACAGCTTTCAGGTAATTTGAATTATTTAGTAGGAATTAGAACAGGGAATGATTAAGAATATCATACTCGTTATTTATATTTTGTTTACTTAGAGATATTTTAGAGCATAAAATTAATAATAATACACTGAAATATATCGAGAATAAATTCACAAAAATAAGCTTACGTTTAAAGAGTATTAGACCACTCTAATCAAAAATGGAATAAGGTTTAAAAGCTGAAAATTGTTCCGTAATATGGCAACAAGAGAAGGTGTCAAGTATTTTCTAGCATGCCGTCAACGTCTTTAGAAATGGGGAGTTAATCGAAGAATCTCTTAAGCTAAATATTTAATGTTCTCTTTAAAATTCATTAAATGACCTCTTACCAAAATAAATTGTAATTAAATGGTGGGCTTATAGAATTAATAAAAAAAATTCATTCATTTTACAAAGACACAACAGGCCAAAAATTTACCAAAAGCTAGTATATTTGTCACCGTAAACAACAGTTCATAACCTGCATACTATCTGACTCCAAATGTCTAATATAATCAGTTGAAGTAAACAATCAGTTATGCTTTCAATCGTCAATCTACAGCAAAAGAGCTTATGGATAAACAATAATAATTTTAAAAGAGACACCCAAATATCAAAAATTACTGAGTAAGGATATATTTTGGGCCAAACAACTTCGATTAGGCAGAATGACTGTAGCCCAATATAGCTCATTTCGTTCTGTCAATGATGAAATATGTCATCATTGACTCTGACATTGTCAGTTTCGAGTCCACTATTTAATTCATCATAATACGCTTATTGTTTACCAAACATTTCTTAAATCATTTTACGGTATATTTCAGTCACTCAGCATATTCAGTGAAAGAAACAGACGATTTAACAAAATATTAATGCAAATAAGCTGTGTGGTATTAACGGTACATGGAATATCTGGACAGGAGAAATGAAGCAGTTTTTGCAAATGATTCAACAACATGCATTTTATTTAAAAATACACATATAATTGAGATTTTTGTGAAGTAAATATACGTATTTCAGCTTATGTTTGAATAAAAAGAATTTAATTAGTTAGATAAATTAGTATGAAAGAGCTAACTAACTTTTTATAGAACTGTATGAATTTTTTTGAACAATTAGTCTGTTCGGTACACATTAATAAAAACCTATGAGTTTATCACCTTAAAATTTGTCATGGTATAAGAAAATATACTATTTGAGAATAATAAGAAACAATGTTCATTTTGTTGAAAAATTAAATTAAATTTTGGTAAAAAACTTTGAAAATTTCAGAAATTTTAAGGTAATTGTTTTTTTATTATTTTCAAAGTTTTTACATTCAGATATGTAAAGTTAGGTATTATTAAAGAAACAAGTTCGTCGTGTAACTTGAGAAAGTTTCAATACTTTAACTTAAATACATTTTTAGAAAAATGAACCGAAACTTTAAAACACACATTTTGAGAAAAATGCAAAAAACTCTATGCATACTCACAATGCTTAACATGCACTATTTTAAAACCTTCCAGAAAATCTATAATCTCTAATTGTTTTGTTTTAACATTATTGCATCAATTGTTCTCTGTTTTAGCACTTGTATTTTCACTCTGGCTTATTTAGAGATATTTTAGAAACTTAAGGATGCTTCTTGATGCCTGATCAATGTTTTTTCAATGACTATTTCATATTATAGCCCGGTTCAAGTCCTAGATATTTTAAGAACGTTTATGCAGTTGTAAGCCCCATTGCAGCATAATAAGATTATTCTATTTAAATTAGTACATTTTCTATTAGAGTACATGTTAAAACAAATTACAACATCTAAAACACCTATTATCAAAAACGTTATTGAGACTAAAGCAGTTTAAGTAAGTGTTCCCATAAAGCATTTTGTGCTTTTGCAATTGAGGATGGTGGTTCGGTAAAACCATCGAAACTAGTCCTGTGAAAGTTTGAAAATATAACGCTGATTTTGATGTTTGACTTTTAAATTAATTTAAAAGTTGTTTAAGTGCGGCTAAGGCTAATTTTTTACCATAGTAGTCATATCTCTTTACATTTGAAACTTAGCAGAATAGTGAATTAAGTCAGTTTCTGCACCTTCAGTGTCTTTATGCCGAGTGGGACCAAAAATAAACTTTCACTTTTATTCACCAAAAAAATCCGTCTTCTTGCTCACTGACCGAATTGCTTGGTTTTGAGTAAAAACTCTAATTTTAATTATAAAAATTGTTTTTTTTAATTGCTTTACCTACATTTGGTATTTATAGTTTTCTATATTTTTCAATTTTTAATAAAGACATTTTGAGGTTTTATGATCTTGAAGTGAGAACTGAATTAATTGCATGAGAAACATAACTCCAATGAAATTCAAAGAAATAAGTTTAAATAAAAAAGCATGAAAAAGTTCGCATAATTTAATATTCCATACAAGGAAGTCATATGGTGTACAAATCAGATTTTTTTTTAATTTCGTACATGTAATACCATACTTTATGGAATTCTTTGCTCTTGTTGACATTTTAGTTTATTTCGATGTGAGAGATGCAGTTCTTCAATTACGTTTTATTGCAGCATAATAAGATTATTCTATTTAAATTCGTACATTTTCTATTAGAGTACATGTTATACATAAAGCAGAAATCAGTGGCATCAGATTATCATCTCTGACTCTAAAAGAGGATAAAACAAAATATAAGTGGCAAATGTTAATGTAAAGCAAAATTTGAAGGGACATATCTGATACAGATAGCATCGAAACCACGTGGTGTATCTATCTCCCTTGGATCTATAATTTGTTCCGGCACTAAAGATACAGCAACCCATTCTTGGGTATCGCTGGATGGTTTTATGATTAGTTTATTTTGAGAGCAGCAACGCATCCACCAGACGTCATCCATCACGGTAGAGGCCCAATCACACTTTTCTCCGATATATCTATAACAATACACAATGATCGATCATCCCGAAAGAAACGATCGGTTCAGCCTGCTCGGAGTCATCTTTCAGGAAAAAGGTGCTTTCTGAAAACAATGGCTCCATCATTCGATCTCCATCCGATTGCAGCCGTGAGAAGCCCCATTAAATGCAGCTCGGGACGAGACGATGCTGAAGACAAACTGGGGGTAATAAGGGACTTCAGAACACGGGGATACGTACTTCGCTTTGGTGAAGTAGAGGGAGGGAGATATTAGACTTTTCATATTGCCTCATGTGAAAGATGGAGGAAGGGAGATAGACGGACTGCCTGCAGGGTGATGTTCCGCAAGGCATCGTTTCGTTCACTGCCTTGAACAGGCTTTCGCTTGCTTCTTTAAATAGGTATTTTAGTGCCACTGTTTCACAGGTGATATAGAGGGATCATTTGTTTAGGAGAACCGTCAGTACCTCACATGAGGCATAGCTTGCACTGTACATTTAGTTTCAAATCTAGGTTCAAGGTTTCAACTTCACTTTTCCACACCAGAAAACTATCATTTGGAATAAAGGTAAACAAAATTCGCTTTATTCCACAGTCAAGGTATTAAAAATTAAATTTTTAAAAAATTAAAAAAAACGAAAATGTATAATTTCAAAATATTCACAACTTTGAAGTATATAACCAGGTACTTCGATAAAGGTTAATTCAATAGTATACAAAAAGTTAATACAGACGCTGAAGCAGATACGTAAATTATAACGTTCAGATTTAAAAAATTTTAATGATTTGTAAAGACCTTGCTAACCTTCGTATCTGATTATCATAATTCATTTAAAAGGATACATACATAGAAAGTGTTACATAAACTGATAATATTTAAAGTACAATTACAAACTTTAACTCGAAAGAAGTGCTTCAGATAGATATCTTCAAGAAGGCATTTCAGATGATCAGGTTTGGCGCAAACAAATAGCCAAGTTAACTAACTATTAAAATCAAGGTCAGCTAATATCTCCTAAACGTGAATTACCAGAGTGAGGCACTCCTGAATCAAATGAATAGGTTCCGGATCCAGCTATCTGGAAAACGTTTCTCCATATGGAAATTAAATCAATGAGAAACATATATTTAAGTAGCAATCGACATCTCCATTTAAACTTTGGGGAACTAATTTCCCTGTCCTCTTAAATCTCTAACCTTAGTTATCCTTGTCTCCTTATCCTTAAATCGTAATCTCCTTGCCCTCTTTAATCTCTAATCTTACATTGAAATTTACACTTTTACGGTTAGAGGTGCTGCGAGGCCTTCCGCATGCACAGCGAACATTTTACTACTGAGTTATTAATACACATAACTATGTTAAACTTAGATTTAGCTTTAGAATGAAGCAAGCATTCTTAAATTATAAGATTAAATAATTTAAATTAAAAAAATCGTATAACAATGGTTTACCTTATTCCATACTACAATTCTCTGATAGATATATAGAGACATTAGGTTATTTTTAAGCCGGACATATGAAAAAAATGAGCAATGCCCTCAGCGGGACTCGAATCTTTAACCATTTGAATACGCGCCGAGTGGGCTGACCATTACACCACAAAGGCATGCTAAGAAAGCGGGAGAAACACCTTATAGGCTGTCATCATTACTTCTACATTACCTTAATTTGCCGTAGAAGAAATAATGATAATGAAACCAATAACAAGCAGAAATTAATGGCAATTAAATTAACTGTTTACTGTAATTAGTCTTCAAAATATAATGCTAATTTTGATCCTTAAATTATGACGCAGAAAAACCATTTTTTTATATACAGATTTGTTGGTAGGAATTAAATAGGTGGTGCACTACCTCGCTGACTACCACTGATGGTTGCTAATTTAAGAGGAAAAATCTCAATGTTAGCCAAAATATCAAACACACCCATATACATACTTTAGTTTAGAAATAAATACTTAAAATTATTTCTTTGATTTGTATATTCTGTATAAGCTGAAGGTGGTCAAACTTGATGTTCTTGTCATATTTTTCGCAAGAAACGAATTATCCAATTTCTTGCCTTTGGATGTCTTATTTATATTATTATGTGTATAAAATTCTTTCTCTTTGCTGTTGATTTGCGTGCGACACATATTGCAAGAAAAGCAACAGAGATAGCAAATTTCTATGACAACAGACGCTGTAAAAACAAATTACCATGCTCCTGCGCAATAGCAGCTACATCCATGGCAACGGTTTGAAGTATATCAATAGAATGACATTTTTATTGTACTTCTTTAAAACTTATTATGAATCCTACATTTTGAATTTTAATTCTTTTCACATGAATGGAAATTAATTATGCAATCAGACTAAAGCATTACTATTATTCCTTATACAAAATCCTCAATTTTCACTAAATACTTCGTATTGTTCATTGAAATACATTCTTCAGTCTATACTTTATGACATTTACAACCGCATGTGTTTATTAGCTAAGATAAAAATAATTTATCTTACTAGAATTACAAGAAAGAGAAACATTTCGGCTTGTGGATCATCAGCAAACGAAATAATACAATTCAAGTGCTATTAATATACATTCATGCGTTTTCAGTAGTACAAATAGGACTAGTACAATTAGAGTAGAAGGCGTAAAGATTTTAGATTTCGTATTATATGATTTACTTCTTAAAAAGGACTCATTAAAAACGTATAAAGGACATGGATTTCATGTATTTAAGCAAAATGAGAATATAGCCCTATACAAAGTGCATCAGTACAGGGATGATAAACTTTCAGGAGAGATAGAGTACTCCTAGACGATGAGAAGTCACATAACAATACAGCAGAAACCTACAAATAAGAACAAAACCAAACAACGACCGTCAATAAAGAAGGTGTTCGAAACTACTACTCGGACTGTGATGCAAGCCTCACTTCCCCGGCGCATAAAAGATCTGCATTGCGAATGGAAGATCGCATGGAAGATGCATGACGCACGGTTCCTGCATCATGGTACGGGTTGTAATTTCGAACACCTTCTTTGATGATGATCATAGTGTCTTTATTTTGTTTTTTCTTCGCTTTTGTTGCACTCCGAATAATAAACATGTTTTCTCAACCCTTCCGTGTTCCTTCTTTCTTGACTTTTGTGTCGTCACTACAGCGCTAGGAAAGCGTTTCCGACCATGCACCGCTATGTGATTTCCCATCGTCTAGGTGTACTCTATATCTCCTGAAAATTTGTCACCACTGTCCTGATACACCCTGTGTATATCGACACATTCAACTAATGAATTCGCATAATGCTACAAATCTCCAATTGCAAATTTTGAGGAAATGTAGAGATTATTGAGAAAATATTTTCAGATATTGAGACAAAAGAAACCAATATGTGACGGTGATGCCATTTTTGGTGCCAGCACCCCCAGGTTGGTGCTAGAGTGTTGCTCATTAAAGCTGTACGTCGCACGGAGAACGGAGCGTGCATCGTTTTAAGAATACTGAGATAGCAGACATGAACCTTATTTATGGATTAGCTGAAGGTAATGGATGTACTTTTTACAAATGTATTGGGAACGGCACCAACCAAATGCTGAAAATGATCGAATGTTGTCGTTGAAAATGTCCATGTGACGTCGGCATCAGACATGCATCACCTTCGAAAAGTGGGAACTTCGAATTCTTTATATTCTATATTTACCAGTTGTTGCACAACTACATTTCAACTAATAAAGTATTTTAAATTGCTTCCTTGTATTATGTTCTTGCTCTGCATGTTTGAGTCTTCTATCTGCCGCAGATGACACGCACGGTCATGTCTTCTTGTGACACACACCAATGTTTTCTGCATGCAGTCCTGTATGTAACAAGGGTGCGATGCAGCGTTCTAAGGATGAGAAATAAAATTTAAATTTTTCTTCAAAGTGAATTAAGTAATTGTTTGAAAATTACGCGCGATATTGGTGCGAATACAAAATATAATTCCCGCAAATGCGTCAATAACAGATTTGCCCCGAAATTTTTAACGTCAGGGTGGGATGTGTATGTTAAGTATGTGATATTACTTCTTGAGATATTATCAGTCTTTTGATACGTGTTTTAAAGGAGAAGAATTGAAATTGGCGGAAGCATGGATTGTAAATCCATACTTTAAAATTTGGATATTATGTCAGATGATGAAGAACTAAAGATATATTAGAACTCAGCGCAAATGTTGTTCTTTAAATGCAGTTTAAAAGCAATACTTTGGAAAAAATACTGGTGTTCGGTAATCAATGGGTTACTAAATATTAGTGAATAGGCACTAAGCACTAACTATGCTCATCCAATTTGGGACGACATACATATGCGAGTCTGCATTTATTACTTTATGGTAGTTTACAAAAAACTGAGAAATCGCTTAGATGCACAATCACGTATAAATTTCTCTTAGCAACAAAGTGCCACGATTTGAAAAACTTATTCTTATTCAGTAAACAGGAAGAAAAAAATGTCATTAATTTATTTTTTGAAGGTTTACGCAAATGGAAATTTTTATGATATTTTCTTATTTTTATGTTTAATTTTTATTTAATATTAAAATTTAATTCTGTTGCCTTGCTTTTATTTCTTTTGTAACTGGTTAAAAACATTAGTTAAAAAAGTTTAAAAAATAGTTTAAAAGATTTAATATATTTTCGTACTTATTTCTTTTTTTTTTTTGGAGTGCGAGACATGAAAAAAGTCGGTAATCCATAGGAAACATATTTAAGCATATTTCAGAAATGTTTATCAGATTAGGCAAAGAACATTTGCTACATATCAAACCCGTCGCTGTGGAAAGCTGATAATACATTTGTCGAAGTACTTTCGGAACAAAGAATCATGACCCCCATTATTATAACGAACCCATGCATGATGTTTACATGTTCTTTCCCTTTACTTTTGGTTACCAGAAAAATTGGCTCAATTTTTTAGTACTCGGATTGTAGCAAATAGGTAATTAATTAAGCTGCACGTCAGAACGAAAATATGTCTCTTTATATGATATGGCGGGTACAAGGCTGTATAAAAGCTGCAGAATCTCTTGGAATTACTGTGGCAGGAATGTAATGTTCGCTGTCCAACTGAGTTGGTCCATTCTTAAGCCGAGCTTTTAATTTTAGCTTAATTAATGAATATACTAAGATGGTACATTTCATCAATATATTAAGATGGTTCATTCAATGTATAAATTAATCTTAACTAAAGAGCTCATTAAATAAACCTAAATGAAAAAGAATTATAATCAAGGTATTTCAAACATTTCTAGGTTTTCAAAAACCCGTTCAGTTGTCGGAAGCACTCAAGAAAAAATTGCGTACCATTACCGCCACAATGGGAAAAATCGAATGCCGAAGTAATTTTAGGCAATTTTAGAGCTATTTGAATGTAGGCCTAGTATCTAATATTATTTAGTATCTGTTTCACAACGGGAGGTTTCTGATAGGTAGCTATAAAATTTTATTACACTTCATTACTATTACTATTGATACAAACTGCACTTCACTTAGACTATTTTTTTAACCGCACAAAAATGTTAGAACCTTTTTTTTTAGATTTTACTCTCTTCTATTGGTATCGAGTTGTATAAAATAAAATGTTTATGGAGTGTGACTTAATAAACAAATATAATTATATAGAATTAGAAAAAAATAATTAATTGTGTTTTATTGGTGCAAAAACCTAATGTTACTGATATTTAAGAATAATGTTCTTTCACCAATGGTAGAGGACAGACTAATATTTCTGCTTACTCTTTCTATTACGCAGTGCTAAAAAATAAACTATGTATCTTGTGTGAACTTTTATTTGCTCATAGCTACTTAATCATTATGTCCGTATTAAAGGCTGCGATTAAATCTTGATGAATATCTTCCGTAGCTTTTGAAAGTTCTGTAACACAAAATTCAAAGTATGGATGGTTAAGATAACCTGTTACTATTTTAGTGACACACACATTTACTCTTGAAGAACTTTGAAGAAAGAAATATCAGGCAAAAGATATCTTACCTGAAATAGCACCTGTTATTCTTAAAGCGAAAAAAATTCTTAATCCGAGAAAATGACTTTGATTAGGTAACGATGTTTAGCAGGCAAAAATGGCGAATATGTGTAAGCTGTATAATAATTCAAAAGTCAGGGAAACGTGTTCCTTATCATGAGTTGAAAATGCTCCTGAACAAAACTTATACTTTTCAGTTTTCTTTCAGACATTTTACTTCATATCCTTCCATGGAAAAAAGTACCAAGATTGAAGAAAATTTACATGATTAGCCATAGGAAAACTTCAACCTTCTCCGCTCCTCTTGCAGTTCAATTCGAAGAAAACTGGTCAGGCAAAAACTTTTGTATTCGCGGCCCAACATCGATAACGATTAAATAGTCGAAGATCAAATGTGAGGCTCGTCTTTGCACTCTATCAGGCCAATAAAGAAAAATTACACTCACGTTTTGGAAAGTTCAAAGCAGGAGATCACTTGAAATGTTGCAATTGTTCACGCTTCAGAGTCGTTATATTTTGGTAAAATATTGACTTGACCAACACCATTTTCTGTATCGGTATTACTTTACAGAATAGGACAAATATTTCAAATTCAGTCCGTTCCTGCACTGTATAAGCCTCATATCACCATAGAGATAATATAATTATACCTTCACTTTGAAACATTCGTGATTTGTTCTACACTTTTACAATTTAGCACTGTGTTTTTACAAACTGGCACATTCGTGTTTCGACACTACAAAGTGGTTCAAACTTCTACATATGCGAATGAAAATTCAAAAGTTTTATTAACACGTTATTTATTTTCCGTTCATGTAAGTCAATTATTAGCTGTTAACACATTTTAAATCCCAAATTCGCTGAAACAACCTTGTATTTGGCATACATTTACTAAAAACACTCAATCGATTTCGAGGGCAGCTACAGGTCCCTCCACATCAGGAGAACAAAATATCTAAAAATCGTTCACTAAACTTGCTAAATCTTTGTGAATATGAAAAGTCTCAAGAAAATCCAATTCACCAACGGAAGAAGCTTTTGGATAATTTTTGCAGATCCAAAGTCAAAATTATGATTAAATTTCCAACTATGATACGCTATTGAAGACTTGTTAATTTCGCCCTTTCGGACATAAGATTCATGTTCCTTGATACGAAACTTTAACGCTCTTTTTGTTTGGCCAATATATCTCAAGCCACACTGACACGATATACTATAAATACATATACATACGATATACATTTAAAATTTCTTTTGTTATGTAAACCATTACATGCGACTACATATCAGAAGATTTTACATTTCTAAATTCGTTTCTTTGATACCAATGGGTCTTTCCGGTTATTATCTTAACAATTTTCATGCATGTTCAATGCATGCTAAATTTAATCATTTTACTCAATTACATTTATCTTTTATTTGTTTACTTTATTATATACCTCGATTTTTTAATGTTATGCTTTCTTTTTAGGCTTTCAGATATTCTTGAAAATGTTTTTCAAGTAGCAACAGGAAACGAATTATCATAGCAACAAGCAACAACAGTAGACGAATTATAAGTAGCAGCAAATAACAACAGTATACAAATTATAAGAAGCAGCAAATAACAACAGTAGAAACGAGGTCAACTAAGTACCTTCACTTAATTTCTATATTTTCCCTTGATAAATCAAATTCTTTTCTTTTTTTTTCTCTTTCTCTCTCTTCCTTCCTTTTTTTTATTTTAATTCCCCTTGGTCAACCTGGACTAGACTGCAGCTAACCAAACGTACAAACGAACTGCACGCTTCTATATCTATACTACATTAAAAATTTCTAACATGTCACTCAAATCAAACGTTATAGTGATTTGCGACGATGACTGCCGTACCGAAGGGCCCGGACTCGAATCCCGAAAATGATATGGATGTTGGTAAATATATCAGTGTCTGCGAGGAATGGGAGCACTCTGACTATGCAGCGAGCTGGAAGATTTATCGACACGTTGCGTTAAGGATAGAGGGATGGGAGACCTTCGGATCCGTCCCCCCCCCCGAGGTGCTCTCCATCAAAATTAGTGGCGGGACTGAAGTCTTACTGTTACCTTTATGGTGATAGACTTTTGCGATCTTGCGATCGACAGGCGCAATCTTGCACTCCCTGCCAAGGTATACTTCATTGGACTTGGAAATCGCGGGCGATGAATTTTTGACGCTAGTGCAGAGCTTGTGCTGATATTACTGTCAGACGAGTAAGATAAGTCACAAAACCAAAAACAACAACTAAATTTATAAAATACACAGAATTAAGTCCACTTAATCCTTAAATGATTACCAAGTTTTTTCAATACATTCAGTTTACAAGAAAAATAAGCTCGATGAAATAAATTATATTAATTTGTCAAATTATAACGCTGATAAATCGTGTTAAATAACTTACTAATATGAATTGTTTAAGGTTTACTGTGATTATCACTGGAGAAAGTCTTATTATGTTGAACGTCTAGTGCATTTTATTTGTAAAACATGAAGTGGTTCTAAAGTTTTTGCTAATATCTCATCCCATAATCAAATTTTAGCTTTTATTTGCCTTTAATAAATTTTTCTTGATTCTCAAAATAATTTCTTCATTTTCTTTGACTAGATTTCTAATAGCTTTAATGCGTTTGCTGTGAAAATAAACTACTGTGAAACATTTTCAGCTAGTGATCGTTCATTGTTTATGTTCATTGCTGTGTTAAGTTCTCTGCCAAAAAGTAACTATTCAGGCGTGAAACCTGTAACTTTAAGCTTTGCGCTATTGTAATGAAGTTTAAAAAATGCTAATTTATCTGTCCACTCTATAACCTTATTTGACAAAAAATATGCTTTCTTTCGTCGCATACCTTCTAAATATGTAGAATATGATCAATAATTGTTAAGGTGGGCAATTTTTTACTTGCATTCGAAGCAATTTACGAACTAGATCAATTGGCAAGATTTTCCAGAAGTCAATTTAGAAATTTTTATACAGCTCGTGACTGTTTTTTTAAAGTTCACTTTTATTTTCTAAACATTTTTTATCATTTTCACAAAAGCGCTTTGTATCTAGAAACATACCTGTCCAAAAATATGTTTTCTTTATGAATTCATAAGTTTTATTGGTCTCAAAATGTAGAGCATGAACAAATTCGAAACAAGGAATTTGGAAGTAAACTTTCGTTTATTTTCTAAGCACTTTGCTTTTATAACATACATGCTCTGTGTGCTAATTTTATCATGATCAGATCATTATGCTTATTAATAAAATCTTTGCTATAAATTTCAGCATAGTCAGAAATTTTGTAATTTCGGCGCAAAATCAGTAACTATTGAATAAAGTTCAAACGTGCTCGTCCTCACAAATTACAATCGTGAAGTCTTCTTGAATAACGTTAACATGTCTATCACAGTAATTTCAGCTCTGGGCCTAGAACAATAATAACAGATTTAACATTTTATGCGGTCTCCGTAGAGCAAAGAACTCAGAGAAAATTTCATTGCGCTTTAATCATTCCTTAAAGTCAGTAAGTTAGATTCCAAGTCTCCAGTATCCAGTTTAAACTTCAAACCTCACGCTGATTTCATATTTTCTATCAAAGTAAAATATTCCTCTTACGTTTAGTTAGTAATTAAAAAGCGGAAGTAGAAAGTCATTGGCGATGAATGGTTACTTATTGCAGAATATAACAAAATAGCATTAAATTTTAATTTCGCCGCTGACTGCGAGAAAATATTACTCTCAACAATCTTACTCAATTTTATATGTAGAGATATGAAACTTTTCGTATTTTCTAACTGATGTATAATAAACATTTTTCTGAATGGATCTCTTGTTTCGCGAGAATCATGAAAATCTTTTTAAACCATTCTAACATCTGAGCTGAAACTATTACCATAAAATTCTGCATCTTATTTAAAAATTTTATAAATGAAAATACATTCCTCAAGTGAATACGCAAAGTAAAAAATCAGTATTCGTTTTCAAAGAACATTCTGTATTCAGTACAGAGTGCTTCTGGAATTTTTTAATTTGTCTGCCTTAGCAACGTTTTAGAAAAATGTGTATTAAAACACGAGCTTTTATTTGATATTATTTAAACGTAAAATATTAATCTCATTTCCCAAATACATTTACTGCACGTAATAAGGGAAATTACCATTTTTTGTTCATAGCAAAAAATTTAACTTTCCAATAAAATACACATAAAATAGCCCTAATTTCTTGTTTAATATTATATATTTCAGAAAACATAGGAAAAGGAAAAGCAAAACATTTGTCTAGACAGATCGCAACCGCAGTCATTCAATTGTTCAATATGAAAACGCATCTCTACTCTTATATAAAAAATAATGAAACTAATAAGGCTTCATAGCATGCTATTCTTTTGCTGTAAGGCAATTTTTTCACCCAAACTGCACTTAAATATCAAAAGTTTCTTATGGAAGTAAGTATTTCAAATTTTACGGAGCAAATATTACAAATGCAAGCTGCAAATAAACTATAAAAGATCGCAGGTGTGTTCAAATGTAATTTGGTTTCAAACATAAAACTTCAAATAAGGCCTCGTGTGGTGTTTATTATGGTAGTTTAAGGTGTTTACCGTGGCTCAGAAGTTGGAAAGTTTTTACACCTGTTTTTGATTTATTTAAATTAAACTATCTCTTTAATCTCTTTGAATATCTGTGTAACTAATACATGAATCATTGTTAGAAATTTCTTAAAACTCAAGTGTAAAAATTTAATTTTTATGTGCTTTAATTACATGTGAAATTGGAGATATAATCACCGTTATTTTCCCATTTAAAAGTCATTTCAGTTATGTACAGTTATATCATTTTTGTATACTTTAGCACTTTTAAAATTGCTTGTTTAGGTATTTCTGCCCTTAAAACAGCAAGTTCAGCTCATTGTATGCAACAGGGAGATCATTAGAACTAACAACACCCGTTTGAAAAATAAAACTCTTTTGCCTATAAGTTAAAATACTTTTCTCCTTTCAGTTAAAATTTGTCTTTTAATCAACAAATATATTACATTGAATCGTATTTTTTTATTGGTAAAGAATATAACTTTGAAAGTTTTATAAAGATTCTTATCATTATTTAAAATTAAGCAAAAAATGTTTATACCCTATAAATTTTGAACAAAACTCTTATCTGTTTCGAGAGTCATCATATCAACATATATTATCTTGGAAAATATAAAAAGTTGTGTATATCTATGATCTGAGTGTGATGGTTTTCTCGACAGGCACCGGGGAGTATGACCATAGCTTGTTTCCTCATACCACAGAGATCTATTTCGAATTAGATACAACGTGCAGAATCACTGCCTCAAATGAAAGGAAGCCTTTATCATTTTTAGAAATATAAAATATTCATTGGTCTCATGTATGCGTATATTTTGCATGGTTGCCGATTCATATGTTTTCTATGAGGTTAATAACAATAAGAGTTAAACATTCACGATTGTCATAACATTTGGAAACTAATTTCCAGATATCATTATTAATAGAAGCAATATTTAAATCCGTATGAATTATGAATTACATGAAGATCCATGCAGTATTGGGGAGAGTTCTTAGAGGCTTATTCTATAGCATATATATAGAACCTCTGTGGCTTTTAGTGGTAGCAGTATCTACAGGGAAGCAGCAAAAAGCAAAGCTGTTTGATAAATGTTAAATAAAAGTAACTCATTGTATCGATATTCAGTGTCCACTTTTTCTTTATTAGTGACTAAAAATCCTATTAAAGGCTTTATGGCCCTTAATTAGGTACTCGACTATAGAAAATAGGTCTTTCAAACGTAACATTTCACCCAGAATAATTCTTAAACAACATTTAACATGAGAGCAGTGTGATCCTGTACTTTGATTTATGAAAATATCATCAATAGGATTCTTTTCTTGCGCCCTACGAAAAACTACTAGACTACTTACACTTACTAACATCTTATATTTTTGGATTAATTCATAGTAAAAAAATAGTATTTGTATTTACAACGACTCATCTGGAATCGTTCTTGCCAACGCATCATCAGCGCAAAAAGCAATTCAGGACATTGTCTGGAGCTGTGAAGTTATCTATTTAAAGAATTAATAAATTGGGCTTAGGATGCAGTTTTGTGGAATTCAGACCTCATTATATTAATATTATAACAATAAATAAACATTCTAACCAATTTCGTTTTGAAAATTGTTATGAGGAATTTTAATGACAACAGAAGGCATTTGCAGTGTATGATTTGGAACAGCAGGTCAGTGTGCCACAAATCATCATCAAATGCATTTTCAAGGTTGAAAATAGGGCCACCATGATTTATTTTATGGTTAAAAGATTAAATAACTGCTTTATGTAAGTACAGAACGTTGGTGTACATTTGAATGAATTCGCCTCAAAAGAAATCTATACAGGAAAGAGCAAGGACGTCATTCAATTGGAAGAGCAAAGAGAAAACAAGAGCGGCGCTAGTAGTAATGAAATGCGAAAGTTTTAAGGTGTTAGAATTTTGAAAGACTTAAAAAGATCTTAGTTGGAATATATATAATTGACTAAAGAAAAAATATAATCTTAAAAGGCTTCAAGGTAATTGAGTTTAAGAAACGAAGAAGCATTATGAATAACTTTTGCAGAACCAAACTGTGGTTAATGTCCATCTATGATTAGGCGTCGAATATATATTCTGTTTGTGTTTTTTGAACATATAACTTTGCAGATAGGTAAAATATAATGGGTTTGCATTTCGGAAAGAACTAGGAATATAGTATTATGTCTAGATTTTGTACTGATATTTTTCTGCTCGAGGTCACTACAAGCCATGTAGGAAATATCAACTGTAGATCTGTCAGGACTGGATGTTCGGTACATATTCTTGACAAACATCTTTGTGCAACAACTCCTTAAAGTCCTTAAGTCTTGATCTGGAACAGGGAGCTGAATGCAGCTATGTTATGGTTGTAGATGCTGTGATTAAGTGGTAGAATAACCTCACTTGAAAGGGATTTAAAATCATCTTTTATTAAATCAATATTATTTACAACCACTTCCCAACTCGGGAGGGATACAGAAAGTAAAAGACCACACTTGGGTCTAAAATGAACAATCAGGTAAATTTAAAACTAAAGCTAAATAGAAATTAAATTACTCTTTGCTCATAGAGCCATACGCGGAGTTGGCCTCTAACTAAATGGTGCGTAGCAAGATTTACTAATACTAGCGCACTTGGTTTATTTCAATAAGCAATCACGTAGCAAGCACTATGGCTTAGAATTTAACTGCTAGCTGGTCAGGCGAACGTCGAATAGAATGACCGTGATCTGAGACTAAAAGCTCTTTCACCCTGAAAGGTTTCTACCTCTCGTTTAAATAGTCGTTGGCTCCACTTCAAATTAGCATAAAGCTGAAAACGCGCGCTTCTTCTAACGGGAAGCTGAAACATGAGAAGAGATAGAAAGATTTAAATTAAATAAAACTTTGTTAGTTTTACTACAACCTTACAGATCTACGTATGGACTCTTTGCCAATAGCAGTTCCTTCAAATGATCGTTATTAAGTCTGAAGAACTGAATGCTGGAATCTTGAGATCTCCGAACATTTTCGCCGAGTTCTATGTTAAGGTATATCTTTATTCCAAGTTGGACGTATATTTCAAGCAATTTCTATAAGTCTATGTCTCAGTTTAAACACATGCAATTCAAGAAGTCAAAAGTCACATTTTCTCCATCTCCAGTAATTTAACAGTTGCATTAGAAACAGAAATAAAACGCATAATCTTGATTCAGAGAGAGTTAGTTAGTTTCATGTGACACATCTTGCCTCAGAAGATATGCGTAAGTTAAAAAGCAAAATATTAAGTATCGTCAAAAGAAAAGTAAATGTATTCAGTTCTCTAAAAGTTCGCATATGGTATACCAATCCGATCACATCTTCATTAATTAGTGCTTAAAATTATATGCGTATGAAGCATTTTTAACTAGTCATTACTTTTGATAAATCTATTCAAATTGTAACACATCTAATATTTTACAATTATTCTAATTTAGATCTTTTGCACATACATTTAAATGCCTTAAGTTGTAATCTTTTTTTTTTATACTGGTGCTATGAAAACGGGGTATAACGTAGATCAGCAGGTTTTTTAAACTGCAATATAACCTAGTAAACCTAAAGGTTGAAATTATAATTTACATTCCCTTCATGTATTGAAATTTTCTTCACAAAATCTGCTATCACAGAATGACAAGACTCTTTACTGATCTTAACTGACACCTCAAACTCTTTCGCTCATCTGCTTGACGAACGTCACTCCTTTCTCCTTCAAAGCTTAATGAGGAAAGAACACGACAAAGAGGTTATTATATCATTAGTTTAATAATTGCCGCAACTGATTGATTGACTTAATCACTATCCTTTTCCTCTTTATCCCCGTAAGTGGTTAGGTTCTGAAGTCGAATATTACAGCTATATAAGGCATTTAGATATGAGTGTGGAGGTTACGTTAAACTGGAAATAAAATATTTCTCCGTCACGTTAAAATAATTGTGCCCTTAAAAATGGCAAATATTCCAGCTTATCATTCTGCTTGTGATACTATGAAAAGTGGTCAAGTAAATAAGAAAATTAAGTTGTTTTTTTTTAAATTTTTTTTAAGTCACTCACTAACAAATGGCGAGTAAATTTCGGTAAAATAGAGTTCGACGCGAGTTCAAATCCTGGCAAAATGGCTAAATGCATCGGAGTTTTCGTGGTCTTTCCTATTTCTAGCGAGAATACGAAATAGTTCTTCATACAACGCTCTTTTGCGAATCAATAAAACAAAAAATAACACACAGCTTATCTGCATACCTTTAAGTGTAAAAATGAAAGTGACTCAAAGCCGAAATGATTGTGATTTCAAGTAGTTTATACTTTTTTCGTTTATTTATATATTTCGTCGTTTTGTCGATTATGATTTCAAGTCGCTTATATGTGAAAATGAAGGATTTAATTGGCTGGTCTCAAATTATCTTCATATTAAGGAGATTAGTTACACAAAAGCACAGAATTTGATGAAAATGTTCTAATTCTGGATGCTAACCAATGCAAGTTTTGTAAATGATACAGTATGAGAAGCAATATATTTTTTTCTGCAGTTGTAGAGACATTGGATTATTTGGAAGGAGTGAAAAGTGAGCAACGCCTTCGCCGGGACTAGAAACACGGACCTCTCGAATATGCGATATCCGCTGAAAGCATCTCGGCAAAACATCGCAAACGAAAACGTCGGGGAAAAAACAACGCAAGGCAAAAACGTCGTGGTAAGAACATCGTGGGACAAAAGAAAGCAAAGAGAAAACATCGTGGTACAAAATATCGTCGTCGTAAATAAAGCTGTTTAATAACTTCGCAATTTAAAAACATCGTCTTCGAAAATATCGTGGTCAAAAATAAAGCTCCTACAAATCATCGCTTGACGATAACATTGCAGACATGCGTTTTTGAGGAGTTAAAAGTCGTAAATGCATATTCTCGTAATGATTTGTGAGCGCAAGAAGAAAAGAGGAATATATTTACTTTTGTAATTCATAATTTTCAGTTAACTAATATAATTTTGCCTTTGTTAATAATCTGAGACGTTTTAAGTACAACGAGCAAATAATTTGCGAAACAGATATTTTGCACAGAGATGATCGAAAATTCGGCATAATGCTCTTTTAGGAAAAAATACTTCTTTCATGGAACATGTTCTTAGATGAATTATGTCTAATCGTATAAGATTGTAAAATTTTGCCAGTACTGCTCATTTTATGTAAGTAAGACCCGCCTGGTGTCAGCTAGATATTTCAAACTCGACCAAAAAGAAAAATATTTTCATTTTCAAAATGTCTGGTTTACACCTTTGCTTAAATACCTAAATTTTCCAGTATTAATGATTCTTTATTTATATATCCAATTATCCAATATTCAATCCAAATTGTCCAATGTTAGTATGATGTAATAATGCATTCCTAAAGTAAAATCAAATAAACATTTGAAGAACAGCATACTTTCAGTCACATTGCATTTTTAACGCAGCTTTTGAACATAAACAGATATTGCTGTTTATTTAAGCGGTACTAAAGAGCAAATAATGAATTCGTATTCTTCTATATTACTTTTAATCACAGCGTACGAAATAAAGATGGTACATATTTTTAAATATTAATGTTATAGATTTTTTAATACTTCTCAAATATATATAAATAAAGGAAGTCATTATTCGGCTGATGAGAAAACCACTGTATTCGATCAAAAAAGCGAAATTCCGCTATTATACGTAATATAAAAACATCATCAATTCGAATTTTATCGCTGAGAATGAGAAATGCGATGAATCTGAGGAATATGATTTTCCAAATTTAAGTATTTTTTATTACATAAATAAATTTCAAGCAATGCATTTTCGAAACTCTGCTATGTGCGTTTATTTTCTAAATACTACTTTAGGCCGTTAAGAGAAATTTACAGATTTTCCCGAAACATGTTTTAATCTGCCAAAATAACTCTAAAACTTTAATGTCCAGTCTTTAAAAACAAAATTTATACAAGTTTGCTTTTCTATTTAATATATTTATAAGGTATTCCTCCCGCTTTCTTCGCATGCCTTCGTGGTGTAGTGGTCTGCATGCTCGACGCGTAACCGAGAGGTCCATGGTTCGATTCCCGGCGAAGGTGTTGCTTATTTTTCATGTCTCCTGTTTCGTAATAACCTAATGTCTCTACATATTTATGGAATAAAACTTAAGTTATAAATAATGAAATGCGCATATAAATATGAAGAAGTAAAAAGAAAGTAAGAGCAATGCCAATAAATGAAATCTGTATGGTGATTGAAAGTACTGTAATTTTGACTAATTCCACTTTCGAAATCTATTTTATTGATTGTTTGCTTCCGATTCTCTGACATAGGCCCTCATGACTGTCTTTTTTTATCGCTCTTCTGTTACTAATACATTTATTCTACAGAAAAAATAAATTTATACAAAATTAAGTTTAGAATTGTACACAGCCCCAACGAATAAGTCATGATATATCTAGCATTCATGGTTTCGAAATATATGATTGATTCTTTAAGGATAATTTAAAAAAATAATCGGCAATTCTCTTACATTCCACCACTTAAGATTTTATACCATTTTGAACTTGCGTGGATGTGGTCATCTTACATAAGGAATAAAACAATGCTTATTTTTGTTATCAGCACCACCGGTCGTCTTACGAAGTTACCGGTGTTTCTGAGAGGGTTCACTACAATTATATATTCTTTATAAAACCAAATCTGCGTTAAAATTTTCTGAGTATAACTTTTAAATTGAATCTTTCAATGACTGATGTAAAAAGAACTAGTTTCCATTAATATTTCCTTCCTCGACTGGCACCAGTGCACGAGAGGTAAAGTCGCTGAACACTGGTATTTCGACATGGCGAACGAGTTAGCTACATGAGATTCTCGGTATTTTCCAATGTATAACATATATATGAACTAGTTCTTGAGAAGATACTCCACAAAGGCGTTTCTTCTTTTAAGCAGATAGTTCTAATGTGCTTTTGTTATTATTCAATAAATGCAAATACCCTGCTGAAATATTATGTAGTTGAATTTCATCATAACCAACAAACTAGTATCCAAATAATTGGCTGCATACAATCCATGAAAATGTTAAAGACACTTTAAGAATAAACACAAACGAAACATAGGATTTTTACTAAAAAAATATCAGATTAGCAAATGTAAAAGAAAATAAATTGACAATTAATTAAATAATTTTTATATAGATAATCTCATGCAGTTACTGATACTGCTCTTTTAATTTTTTTTGAACATATTTTTTATGAAAAATTATCTGTAAACCTTTGTAAAAGGATTAATTTATTTATGACCTTTATTGGTTATCGATGTAAGTTTGAAACTTCTATTAACTTCAGTTAAGATTAATTCTATTATTCTATTATACGCCAAATACAAGGTTGTTTCATCGAATTTGATTGTCACTTTGGCGTGTTTCTCTTCTATTGTAATTTGTGCTATAAACCGGCATTTTCGAGGAAATTCTACTTTATATCGTTTTACCACGTGCACCATTTTGACTTTCGTTGTTTCTTTCCCCGTGGCCATTGTTCTTCAGACTTGGGTAAGTTTCTCTCTTTTTGTTTATATTCCTTTTGAATATTTTGTCATATAAGCCAAATACAAGGTTGTTTCAGCGAATTTGATTCTATTAAGTGCTATAAGTTGTTTAATTTTCTACTGATTTCAGTTTTTAAATGCTCAGGTTTCCTTCTCATTTTTTCAGCAGAATTATATTAGTTAATTGAAAATTATGAATCATGAAAATAAATACATTCCTCTTTTCTTCTTGTGCTCATAAATCATTACGCGAATATGCATTTACAACTTTTAAACCCTGTAAAACGCATATCTGTGATGTTATCGTCATTCGATGATTTGTAGGAGCTATATTTTTTACCACGATATTTTGTACCACGATGTTTCAGAACTGCGATGTTTTCTCTTTGCTTACTTTTCTCCCACGATGTTTTGTACCACGACCCTTTCGCCTTGCGTTGTTTTCTTCGCGACGTTTTCGCCGGCGATGTTTTTGCTGCGACGTTTTCGGCTGTAACCGAATACGTGCTGACCACTACACCACGAAGGCATGCGAAGAAGAAGAGAGAAATACCTTATAAATTCTGTATTTAAAACAGCAAGCTTACAATAAATAACGCCACTTTTTTATTATTTTTAATTCATAATTTTATTTCTTAATAAGACTACTGCAGCTGAAGCACCGACTCTCAGTGCACAAACAGATGTTGGAAATCATTTTCTGGCGTTTGGAAAGAGTTTGAAAATTATTTATTTCTTGCTCGATGGAGATACATTACAATTAATATAAAATATCTCTTAAATCAATTTAATTCAGAATTCTCAGTGTCTGTTCTTATAACATGTATTTTATTTATTTGCAAACAACTGTTCAACTTTTTAGAAGCAGCCAATACTATAACCAAATAAACTATTTGACTTTCGTTAAACTAGAGGATTATTTTGTCGTGATGCAAAGAGCTTTAAGTTTCTTGAGGAGGGAAACATTAAAAATCATTTATGCCCTCTTCAGGAATCGAACCACAGATCTTTAGCTTACTAGATAGATTCACTAATTTCTTAAAACACGAGAGTTCTCAGATTACAACGAGATAATTTATCACAATGTGAACTGCTATAAATAAATATGCTTTTCATAAAATCCGTGTGAACAACCTATAACTTCATTAAAATCTCTTTCCTTTGGTTCAGTTGTACAGACCAACAGGTACAACGTAACAAAGCGGGAAACCCGAAAGCTCAACTATTCGCTTCCCTGAGATTCGAACCACTGATCTTGATGTTGCTAGCTATACTAACACAATAAAAACATCCATGGAACAATGCGAAAATACCTTACAGTCCCTATTACTAAAAGGGCGATTGGATGCGGTCTTTAAACCATTTCGACCAAATCCAGGTGGTGACCAATTTATAGCTCACTTAATTTCAGTTAAGGCCTTACTGTAGAGATTTACAGGTTTTTCAAAGCACCAAACATGAAATATCATCTATGCCCTATCTGGGGTTCGAGCCACTAGGGGTTCCTATACCTAGTTTATTAAACATCTTTAACGGTTATAATATCCCAACGTCTAGAGGCGATCTAAGAAGCGAGGATCGAGCCACTAGGAAACGCCATCTATGCCATATCCGAGTTTCTAGCCACGGACCTTGCACCTACCACTTACTCAGTACTAACCACTCAACGACAGCATACACGGAAGAATGCGGTAATTGCTTCATGTGATGCACTCATAAATAAAATTATAATTATTACTTGACAGTACGCCAAGGAGAAGGGGCTCCCCATTAAAAATCTTTAACGGTTATAATATCCCAACCTCTAGAGGCGACCTAAGGAGGCACATCCCCCAGGGCAATCCAGGATGTATATGATACACACAGTCTGAAAAATAGCACGCTAGTCAGAGGTGGACGTCATGCATCCACCAACAATAAGAAGGACATAGTACATCGTAGTCCAACTCCAAATGTTGACCATGGAGATAGGAAGTATTCTTACTTCCATGGTGTTGACAAAGGTGAGCCAAACTCCCAAGGACAACCTTCGAAATCTAACAGTGTAGCCTTCCAATAACAAGGGGCAGATAAGACAGTGCCAGTACGATCCCTGCCTAGCCCGAGCCTATTACTGAATAAGCCATGGTTCTAGTCCTGGGAAGACTCTTTTTATACCTCTGTAGTCGAGACTTCCTAAGTACAGATACTAACCAGTAGCTCCACAGGTTTTTACGTGCGTCGACCCCTTGCGGGAAATTATTACTTGACAGCACCAATAAGTATATTTCCATAATGCATATTGATAGGTCACTGCACACACTGATGAATACTGATTTCTTTCAATCCCATTCCTTGGCTTTTAGGAATTAAGAATCTAATTGATAATCTTATAATTTACATAAAAGAATGGAATACAGGGTGCTCTGACATCACATTCTTAATGCTATTACTTCTCATCTAAAGCTTTCATTAAGAAATCTAAAGAATTGAAATTGGGTGTTGGATATCGCAATTAAGTATAAATTGTAGATGAAAAAAGTCACTGAAACTAAACACTGCCTTATAAATTCCCAACTTATTTTAATGAACACTGCTATGTCAATTCATACCTTATTTGAAATTTAATTTCTAAGAAGAATAATACATGTCAGAGCTAGGTGGCGTATCACAACTACATGTCCTTATTTCGTAAGAATTTTTTTCTTTTATGAATTCCGAAATAGAATGCGAGTTTCTTATTAATGTTCGAGAGTCATCTTCTATTAATACCAGTTCCACAAAGAGCAGGATACAACTCCATGTTTCTTTCAACATGTACCATTTCTCAAAATATTGATGGGGCTCATTGTTGCGCAGAAGCCGAAAAAAGTTTCGACATGTGGGAGTCATTAACGTTCCCCAGGAGTGCTTAATTTTCTAAGAAGGGTAGGGCTGAAGATACATCCGGTGGCGCCGTTATACTTGAGCAGTCCGATAAAGAGGTCACAGCTAATGTTAAAATAAGCTCAGTTGTTTAATCTTTCACTACAGCTACAGGCGAGTGGAAGGCCGAAGCTTAATCGGACGTATTAGAAACGTGAAGTGACTTCGGAACCAAAACTGCCACTTTCTTATGTTGTGAAGTATGATTAATTGCATATAGATTATAATTGTTCTTTCAACGACAAAATTTTATGTACTTGTTTTCAAGAGAAAATGGAATTCTTCGCCTTACATAAAGACATCAGTGTTCAGACCGTGCATTAATAGAACATCAAGAACAAATTTATGAAAGTGAAAATAAAATAAATTCATTTTATGAATAGGATATAAATTGCAAAATAATGAAACATAATATGATGAGTAAAAATCCTATCTTTCCTTATCAAAATGTGTACTGAACTTAGAATTTGTGCAATATGACAATAAATAGTCTAAAGCAGGCAGTAGCAAATTTTTGGTCTGCGAGTAAAACTTTTGGGTCAAAATAAACCAAAATATGTGCATTAAGAAGCCATTTAGGACAATGGAATTTTCATTTTAAATTCGTCTTTTTGGTGATTAATAAAATCAATTTTATACACAATAAAAATTAAATATAAAAATTTAAATTATAATTCCAATTATTATAAAAACAAACAGAAAAATTCTGAAAGCATTCAGATATTATATTACGCCCAGCCGAGAGTTTTTTTTTTTTTTACAGATACATACACGTTTCGAAAGTATTTGGACTAACTCCATACTGAGCTAAAAATATTTAAAAACAGCATATCTTTAGAATTTCCGTCGCGTGCTTGAGATAAAAATGCTTTATTCCCTACAGTGTTGTCACTCATTGCTTTGAAATTGTTGAGTTTTATAATAAAAAATTCGTAACGTTTTACAAAGTATGAAATAGACAATAAAATCAAATTTCAAATTTGATCTTCCAGGTGCCTATGTTCGGTTGGAGGAGTGTATTATTCAAAATTTGATGACTCTAACTACCGTTGTTTTTCCATAATGCGAGTAATATGCGTACATTCACCTTAATAAGAACACAAGCATCTGAATTTTTGGTACTTAAACTCCTGATCATCTTACTTTACAAACATTTGCTCGCATTAAAAAGTTTAACCCAATGCGGACAAAATGCCAAAGCCAAATTTTTTTCGCTACTATTCTTGCGCTACTAAACACGTTCTACAACTGAGAGTGAAATAGAAAAACTAAGATAAAGACATTCTTGTCAGATGTCTGGTAAGGAATTTATGGATAGTCGTTGCCATACTTATCGATTTTTTTTTGAAATTATCTTACAAAAATGCGCCTTCATTACTGCAATTTTGTAATCAAATAAAAAAAATTATTATTTTTATTATTTTTCAATTTATTTTTTCATGCGTTTTTCAAGTGTTCGTTTTATATTTGTATTTTATAATTTACTTTTATATAAAAATGTTCTGGAGTGAACGTTTTACACATGAATAGATTTTCTACGGTAAAAGCAACGAAACAACAAGTGTCTTTAATAAAAATCAACCCACAGCAACGAATACTTAATTCATCGGAAAATAGGCAACTATTCTGGCAGGTCATTCCGACACAAATATGGAAATATATATACCGAATAGACAAAGATTATAGTGCCGCCTTAAATTTCACCAACTCTGAGGGCAGAAAAATTACTTCCAATTACAAGGAAGTTTTAAATGGTGTAAATATTTGTGTTTTGCCCTTTTTACTTCTTTATAGGAAGTAAAGGAAATATTGTAATCGCGGAAAGTTTTGGATTTCATTTATTAACGGCGGTATCCATTTTGATTATTTTTGCGTGATGCCTGTACGTACGGGTAGAATAAAGGACTGTTAATTCCAAAACGCATAGTAAAATGGCTTTTTTTCAAGACTTCTCTACGTGCGTATGTAGGTATGTATACTGAATAATTCAAAAATGATTAGTCAGAAAACGTTGAAATTTTGTATATGGGATGAGTATAACATCTAGTTACGCACTTTCTTTTTTATTGTAATCAGCAATACCAATACATATATATATAT
>KK118017.1:114697-126119 GCA_000611955.2 Stegodyphus mimosarum | reverse complement strand
TCTAACAAGTGAAAAAATAGTCTCGTTTCCCATTTCAAAGTTCGTTCGCTAAACGTGTACTATCATATTTTTTATATTTGTAACTAACTGACATTTTGAATTGATATCGTTGTAAATTCCGCACTTAATTGCTTCATAAGCTACTGAATTTCTTTTTATTCAAATACGTCAATTTTAGTTCCGTAGGCATGGTGTGAGGGAAGTAGGAGAAACAGTACTAGAAATATTGTACATTCAAGCAGTTCACTAAAATAATACTTTCGCATTAAAAAAATCTCCCTTTTTCCCCTCACCTTCGTCCTTCAAAGGAGTCTTCACCGGAAACGAATCCGTGATGTTAACAAAAGGTAAGACACCCCAGAAGCCATTTTAATGGTTTAGAACTATTAGAGTCGCCCAAAACGTGATGGAAATACCTGGAATGTATTGTATACTATAAAGCAGCTTCTTGAAAGACTTAAGATGTCAATCTATTCCAGGTAAAAGGAAAGCGGGAAATTCTGGTTTAGCTTAGGAGTGCTCATAAAATTCAGTCGTGATTATCAATAAAGGAAGAAAAAATTTTATTCTCTGGTAGTAATAATAATAACCGCATAATAAGTGCAATAATTTTTTCATTTCAATAATTATTTTCTGATATTTAATCATATATTTGTACGATAATAGATATAAAAAATGAACATGTCAATACATTTATTCTATAACCTGACATATTTTTCTCACAATAAGTTTCATTTTTACTTTAAAATACAATCTCGCAAATTTAAAGTATAAAAAATAAGAATTTGATGAAAGAGAACTATGAACACAGAACATACAAAATATCACCTAGTAGGTAAATTAAATGGTACTATTCTGTTCTCGGGATCGGATTCAGAAATGTACGTATGTAAGTATCTGTGTACATGTATACACGTACATACATTCGTACGTACATATATGCATACATACACGAACATATCGATACGTACATGCATACATGCTAATATTTCTGAATCCGGTCCTGACTTTTTTTTCCTCGCACCGAGAAGCGCGTACCAATTAAATATCTATTACTTCATGCAGTGACAACGCCTATCTTTTATACATTACAACGAAACTGTAAAAGTTATGAGCAATGTATAATTTTAATTTATACCGACATTGCCGGAAAAGTTAAAAATGAAGATTTATATTGTAAGAAGGGCTTTTATTAACTTTAAATCGCTCCAATAGTAAATTGATTAAATTTTAAAAAATAATTAAAGAGCTGATGCTTTTACTCAATGACAACGCTCTAAGAAGCTGCTCTTCCTGCGTGTGCATGGAAGATAAATGAAAGATCTTACATTTCACGGAGTGGCAACTCTCATCAGCTTTTAAATTCTTTGCTCATCCATCAATATTTTGAAGCACATTAATGTCTAAAAATTCTGTTTTTCTAATACAGGATTTTAATCGTTAAGTTAAAAAGTGCATCTCCTTTGAAGTACTATAACAAACGTGAACAAATAATTTGCAAGCAAAATATATGCTAGCTAAATTCTTAGTTTTAACTGATTGTGGCAAAGAAGGTGATAGATATTTGCCTGAAGAAAGAAATGATTTTATGAAGGATTTCAAGGATTTAAACTTTTTCATGCTGTACACGAGAAAAAACAATGAAAATGCCATGCAGTCAATCTCGAAATTCGATCCGGACTAAATTACTAGTGCCCAGTGGTTGTATCCATTCATTCACAGATGAGTTGCTTTGGGAATTGTACCACTTTCCTTTATTTCTGGAAAATTAATTTTAGAATCGTCACTTTACTTGCATTTTTTATTCTTAATCGTGCATTCTGCGTAAATACTTGCTTATATGTCTTTGCTGTTAGGTAAAGTTTTTCATTATTAATTCAGTTATGTTTAGCTCACTGTGAAAATTTTCGGGCGTCATTCAACATTCATCTATATGATGACTATAAATTAATTACTTCTTCATCCATTGAAAAATGGTCCGTCTTTCCCAAATAACTGAGAAAACAGGGTTTACTTTATACAGTATTCAATGTCTTTTTATCCCGCTAATACGAGAAATTTCTATGATAGTAAAATATATAAAAAAAAAAAAAAAATTGTGCATAAATATGGAAGATTACTCGGATGGTTTGGGAGTGATTTTCTTCTTAATAAAAGCAGTTAAGTGCATACATTAACTAAAATCCTTCTCATAGCTCCGCTTTAATTATTTCGACGTATACAAGACTACCATCCAAGAGTAAGTACGTAGAGTTATTAGGATTTTTGAGACAGGAAACGTGAAAAAGGAACAATACCCTAGCCGGGACTCAAAATTGAACCTATCGAATACGCGCAGAGTGTGCTACCGTGAAACCACGAAGGCATGCAGAAAAGAGCTAGAAAATACTTTATATATTCCCTCTTTCAGAGGGCCACTAGGGATTAGGGGACCCAGTCGCCAAATTCTGGTGGTAAAGAATCATCATCCACAACCTTTTAGTTCGGGCGCCACTGTAGAGTCATTAGGATTTTTGAGACAAGAGACGTGAAAACTGAGCAATGCCCTCGCCGGTGCTCAAACCTGGACCTCTCGAAAACGCGCCGAGTGTGCTACAGTTACACCACAAAGGCATGCAGAAAGGAGGAAGAAAATGCCTTATAAGCATGCCTTCGCGAAGGATTTCGTAAAGGAAACTGACTCTTATTCACGTTACACTTGAGGAAAAACCATGAAAACAGTTATCATCCGGCCCCTTCTCTGGAATTAGAATCCAGCTCAAACTACCAGTGTTAAGCGAATTAGCCACTCAACCGCTGGTGGCGTTTATTAGCATTTCTATCAAAAGACTTTGCAAAATAATTGCGTAGATGCAGTTATTAGGTAATAACGAATTAATGTATTAATTAAGTTCTCAATATAAAGAAAAACTTTCATTCAATTTATCGCTATCAGCACTCATATTTGGAGAGAAAATAATTTGTTTTCTGATAATAAAACATCTTTTCAACCGTAATATTTTGTGCACAAAATATCTAACACTTCCACGCACTTATTTTTTCAATTCTCTTATATTCCATTAAATACAAGAATAAAAGACATACAGATTTCTTTCTAAAAGAGTTCCAAGACACGGCGGAGAATTTCCCACCATGCAGATTTTAAAATTTCGGTTGCATTCCAAATTTTAATAAATTATCTGAACAAAGCTATTGATCTCCATAATTTTTTTCGGCATATTTATTTACTCGATTTAATATAATTTCTTGAGTTGAATATTTTAATTTCTACCTTGAAGAATTTTTCACATGTAAGTTCGCGTTTATAGTAAATAGTCAGTCAGAATTACAAATTCCAAAACTCAGGCATGATAAAAACAGCTTTGTCATTTCGTAAAGTAGAAAGAAAATACCATTAAATACTCCACTTGAAATACGAAGGCAAACAAAAAGTTAATTTTGACACTATATATCTTTTTCTTGTTGTTGAGAAATCAGAAACTTTAACCAACTTTTAATACGAAGATCAAATAGTCAATTATATATTATATGATTTATTAATAATGCATTTTTCATTACATTTCTGAATTTTTCCCATTTTTACTAAAGATTTGGGGATGTAATCAGCGACTGAGGATTGGGCTTTCATTACTACAATGTACCAGAAGGCACACGGTTGTAAAACGATTTGTCATCATTCAAAAAGCTTGCAGAATAATATACACTTGCTGTCCGACAGTAAGTCTTCACTCAGAGGGCTCTTCCGTAAAGTGCACTATTCAAACAAATTTCACACCCTATTAAGAGCATTGTGCGAATGACAGCCGCCTGCGGAAACGCAGGGGGAAAGAAGACCTCGCGTAGCGTCTCAACACGTCTTAAGCATTTATCGAAAAACCTTGCCTTCGTGTATACACGTCTTAATCATTTCTCGAGAAATTTCAGTTCCGTGTATACGCGTCATAAGCATTTTTAGAACGATCTCTGAAAACGTTTAAAGACGTCTTAAGCACTTAAAGGGTTAAAGAATTTCAAAACATTATACACTATCACTTTACAAATGTAATACTGTTTGAAATGGCTATATTATAAACCGTTTTTCATGCACGCAAAATTTATTTTATGTCCTGAATAGCATGCGGCAGTATTCTCGTTACTGAAAGTAATTAATTAAAGCAAAAGTCAGTTAGTTTTTTATGATCTTGAGTTTCCTCCTGGTGACGAAATAGTCGTTTTTACAGATGGTTCTGGAATGGATGGGGGAGTGGGTAGCGCTGTGGTAATTTATTTTCATGGAGTGGAAATAGACAATGTGAGAATAAAACTTAAACCAATGAATTCAGTTTATCAAGCAGAACTATACGCATTGACAGAGGCTTTGAATTGGATTAATAAAAAATTAACAGTTCGATGTTTTATAAATATTTATACTGATGCCCTATCTGCGCTTCATGCACTCGCCCAACCAGATCATCAAATCGACTAATTAATGAAATAAAAGACTTGTTTAAAAAAGGCTGAAAGAAAACATATTGTTAAATTACACTGTGTGAAAGCACACAGTGGAATTGTCTAAAATGAAAGAGCGGACACCCTTGCGAAAAGAACGGCACTTGGGGATGAGACCGATATTTTTTATATCCAAGATTCAAGAAAAAAGACCATTACTGAAATGGAAAACTGTATTTATACAGAATGGAATATTTGCTGGAAGTCGTCTAATAAGAAAAAGGAGCTAATGAAAAATATAAAGTTAAACAAGAAGAAGAACATTTTAAATAATGTTGATCTAAATCAGGTACTGACTAATCATGGACGTTTCCCGGCTTATTTTAATCGGTTCCATCTACAGAATAATGATAAATGTTTAATTTGTGATAAGTTTGGGGACGCCGGGCACTTCGTCGATGAATGTACGCTTACCCGGAGTGCAAGAGAGAAATATAGAAAGAATTTTAAGGAAGATTTTAAAAGGAACTATTCAAATTTGAAAGATTTTGCAGAGACAGTATTGAAGATTATAAGTACGAACAAAGATAGAATTAAAGAAATTAAATAATGAAGAATCTGCATAAATGTACGTATGTTTCTCGCAGTGTGATAAAACAACGGTACCTAGAGCCATCCAGTTTTTAATGACGTAACCCTTCTGCGAATATGAGCATCTGGAAGCCCAAATTTGGAGTTTGTTTTATTATCTATTTCATATTTTGTAAAGCTTTAAGGAATTTTCGACTAACAAACTCAAGGATTTCAAAGCGAGCAATGGCGACGTTGTAAGAAAAAGAGAAAAACATTGTCTCCAGCGCGCGTAACTGTATCGGAAATTCTTAAGGATATGCTCATTTTAAAATTATTTTGCGATACTGTTCTTGAACTGAATTTTATGGTTTAAGTGAGGTAATATAAGGTAAACACAAAATGTTAAAAAAAGGCCTCTTTGGACCTAATTTAAAATCTGAAACCTTTCAGATTTTTTTAAACTATAAAAGTAAGTAAGCAGTGACCGGAAAGCATATGTTAGCCAAAATATTATTCGTGTGAATCGAATCTTGAGGCACAAAGCTGTCAAGCTGATTACGTGTCATAGATTGCCGGGAGACTAGCATGGCAGAAAATAGAGTTGAAGCTGTGTGGAATGAAGTACTTAAATTTTTATTCGAGCTGAGTTCGATTAGATGCCCAGCCGGATTACAGACGTTGTTGCTGCCAGAGGTTTCAGCTTCGTGTACTAAATTTCGCATGTAATGAATCCCAAATCACTTATTAATTCAAGCATATCGTCCTCTCCTCATACTGCGAATTTACAATAAATAAAATTCTGCTATTTTCATTTCTTCCTGGTGTAGCAATTTTAATGGTCAGCAACGTACTTGTTATCTTCTTATGCATCTCTACCAAAATCTAATATTCTTTATAGCAGAATCTATCCCATTATTAGCGGTGCGTGCATGCGAGAAGGCGATCAGATCCTTTGTTCGACCTATAGTGTATTTTAAGGAATAAAACCCAAACACTTGGTTATGTATGGATTTGGTGTTTTTATGCTGTTGGTATGTATAGGGCTGCCCAGACGGGATAATGGTTAATGACACTGAATACTGTAGTGAAGGGTCTGGGTTCGAATACCGGAGAAGGCATATCTATATGTAAGTTTATAATGTCTTCATATTATAAGCCACCACATGCCTGAATGTTTGTCAGCTTATAATGTGAAGCGATTATAAATTTATAATCATCTATGCCTTCTCCATGCGTGATGCAAGCGAGCACTCAGAATTCACGGCCAGCCGAAATTCTCTCGAGAAGCCGATAGTAGAGGATCGAGGATCAAGGAAGTGCAATTTACGGAGTTCATAAGCAATTACGCCTTTACCTCCACATCATCACAGGAATTTAGATCATCAAAAGAGGGGATTGTTTAATAGGGTAAAAATTTTGAAAAGCCGAATGACTTGGAATAAGTGTCTTCACACTGAGACAAAAAAGGTAAAAACTCAGAAGGTCTTAATTTTGTGCCGAATAAGTGCCAGAACAATTTAGATAGGGGCAGTCATCAGAAAATTTTGACCAGACAAATAAAAGGTGAAGTTTCCTTGAACCTTGATAATCGCGCTTTGCATACGTCAGGAGCGAAGAATACGTACTGGAGAGATCAATGACTTTTTCCGATACGCGTTCTTCAGAGGAGGAAGGGAGGGGGACCTGGTTACAGGTTGAAAAAGTAGTTCTGCCAGTGATCAGTCGGGAGGGAGAAGTTTCGTTTTTGACCGCTATTCAATCAACGACTTCGTTATAAGAAATAGACGGCTCATTCTACAGTGAATTCGTCTGCTAGCCGGGTCCGCATATACCACGTGACTTATGGTCTTGGCGCTCTTGGGGAGTGATAGCTTAGGCTGTTTATCGCAGATTTGGCGCGCTTTTGATACGGCGGGAAGTGTTTTTTTATTTCCGTCTGCTGGCAATCGGCAGATAACGATCTCAAATTAGGTTATTAGATTTTTCACAATTATTTTTAGATATAACTTAACACTTTCTTTTCGAAATATTTTATCTATTTTTTTAGTAATCGCTTTAAATTATTTGCCCCGTTGTTTAGGTTAAATAATTTGAGGAAGAAAATCTAAAATAAATAATAAAAAATTGAGACGGAAACTATGATGGTATACATTTTTTAAAAAATTAGCTTGTAAACTCATGGAAATCTTTATAGATATATAAAGAATATGATATTTATTTTCAAAAAATGAATACATAAAACAGTGTAAATAAAATAAAAACTGCAAATTAAAAATGCATGCTTTTATTTTAACAAATGCAGGGCTTAAATAAAACTGACTGTTTCGCAGAAAAGAAAAGCTTTTATGAACAGAAAGTGAAAACTAGTAAAGAATATAATGGTGAGAGCCTCATTCAAACCTGAAAAAGTTCACTCAGATGTAGTTTTGATGGTTTTCTTTGACAAACTATATATTACTTATTATATATTATGATTTTTTTAAAAATTTAACTCTACTAAAAATCTTAATACACACAAAATAAATACTTGAAAACAGTAAAGAAAATTCTATTGTTATAATATATTTATGTTGCTAAAAAATAGTTTTAGAGGAAAAGGTTTTTAAAAAATCTTAAACAAATATTACTATGAACGCAAAAACTCTGCAATCAAATATTGAGGTGATTAAGTTATAAATAAGTGGCAATTTTACGTATAGGCAATCTGTTGATATTATGAGTTAATACCATTTTATTACTTTTACTTATAATGTTTGGTAAGTTTCATTTCACTGCCACTTTATTCCTGCTTTACCAGATCATTCTTATGCATTAGCTTAAATAAAAAAAATAGGATTAAATCATGCATTATTAGCTAAGATACACTAGTACACAAATTTTCACCTCATTTCCAGATTTAGAATTAGCAAAAAGTAAATCATAAAATGTGACGCAAAAATATTTTAAATTATAATCTTTTAGATATAGTGTGAGTTATATAAAAGAGTTTCAAAGGTGCTAGTAAAACGCTGAATAAATCTGATTTCCCCTTTTCTTAAATTGATAAAATATTATTGTTCCTTAAAAAGTGTAATTTTTGTGTTAACACTACGTACGTTTTTGTTCTGAAGTTTTTTTGTTTCAACTTTACCTGCATAGTACAGTCGTATTTTTAGGTATTCAAACAGAATGTCTTTTATCAAAGAACTTCTATGGTTATCTAAAGGATTATCATTTAAAATATGTTCATGCATGCCTAAAAATCTATTTGGAAAGTTTTCTATTACACATTTAACACTATCTGATATTAATGAAGCCATAATGTTTTTGTGTTTAAGTTTACCAGAAACCCGAGTGGTTCAAAAGGATTTCTCAGCTGCTCTACATATCTTCACAACACTAGCAGATGGAACTGTTAATCCACCCCTATTTTTTCTAACTACTAATATATTTTGTGTATAATCAACCGTTAAACCACCATCTTATAGGGAATATATACAAGTATCACATTTTAATACATTTTTCAATTTTTTAACAACACTACCTGCAATGTATACAACAACATCACTAACAAAGTCTGAGAATTGTTAACAGCTTGTTAATGCAAAAGAATGATCTTCAATAACACAGTTCTCAGAAAAATCAAAATCTCGTTTAAAGATATCTGTAGAGTTGAAATTAATCGACTTCAAGTATATATTGGTGGAACTGCTTACATTTAAAATATTTGTATCATTTAAAACAATGCAATTTGCACTACCTGAAGTCATTATATGATGGTGCATCAGTAAGTGAACATATGCTGCTTTAAATTGTTTTCCGGTAGGGTTGTTGTTGTGACCGCCTTTTGTGCGTATAACACTGAAAAATAACTGCCTTTTCTTGACATTATATTACTGGAACAAAATAATGCAATCTTAATTACTGATTTCCACACTCATCTGCATGTTATAGGGGGATCAATACATCTTATTAACACAAATATTTTATATTGAATATGTATCAAAAGATGACGAACTTCAACTCAGTATTTATCATTAGGATTAAACAAAACAAGCTGATAATATAGTTAAAAATTATCTCTCCCTCTCCTTTTTTTAAAAATAATTGTTATTTAAAATATTGTAAATTTTCACATCATATTTTTTCAATTATGATAAATTTCCAACAGCATCGTAGATGAGAGAGAATTATAGTCCAGATTATTTTTATTTTAAATTGATTTTATAGAAAATAATGATAAATCACTGAGTTTTATAAAAATAATCTGATTTTTAAAATAATGCTGTTTAAATGTTTACGTTCAATAGTGCATAAATCAAGATTTTCAGCTTTTTTTTTAACAAAGTAAACAATCTTTTCTCAATAATTTAATAATAATAATAATAGCACTTTTCTTTCTTTATCGTTGGCAGTACTTGTTTACGAAACCAAAATGCACACGACTTGGAGAAAAAAGGTTAGCGCCAATTGCCGCAGCTTTTTATTTCAACCGGGTACACGGAAAAAGAATATAAAATTCAATTATTTGTAAAGAGTGGTTCCACTAAATAGTGTCAAAGTATTTAATACGTTTTGATGCTGATAATACATGCTGACAATGTCATATACAGCGGCAATTTTCTTATACAATATGGCTGAAACTTTCCAACCAATTCAACAGAGATCGTAAAATAACAAAAATACTGAAAATAAAATAATAAATCACGCAGTTTTAACTTAACCTATGAAAGGTTACAGGTCCTCCTCTTACAAAACTTTCTTTATATCCATAGGCGCTGCAGCGGATAACCATTTTTTTCTTAAATTCTATGTTACAAAGCAGAGCAGTCTTCTTTCGTCCCGTAGAAATGAATGTAAAGTATTTCCGGACTTTCGGAATTCGACCAGCAGTCACGTGACACTAGTGCTGAAACCAGTTAGAGGTTGCAGATACGCTCTCTACCAGTATATATCTCGTTGTATTCAATGCGGTATTTAAAAGGCCGAGAATGACGTTGTTAAACACCTAAAAGAGTTCCTTCTTAAAGGAAGATAAAAGATTACAATAGAAGAGAAACACGCCAATGTGACAATCAAATTCGCTGAAACAACCTTGTATTTGGCGTACATTTATCAAAAACACTCAATCGATTTCGAGGGCAGCTACAGGTCCCTCCTCATCAGGAGAACAAAATATCTAGAAAGGTAAAGAATGGCGAGGAGAGTGGTTCGAAAACCAGGGTGCATGGGTCAAAGGACCCTACCCCTCATCGAATGCATAAGTATGATTCTAATAAACTGGCAAGTACAAAATAACTTAAAAATAAGTAATAATAGATTTTTTTAAATATATAATTATATATATGAAAGGTACTAATTAAAGTAAGTAAAAACAAAAGGAAGGGGGGTTATTATCAATAACTTGCCCTATGAAAAGTAAAATTTAAATGTAAATAAAGCCATTCAAAATTCCCAGAAAAAACCGAAAATGCCTGTTTAGAAAGAGAAGGCCGCTGAGCTGGTGACACACTAATTATATGCGTAAAAAAATCATGATGTTAGGTAACATGCGTATACAGAGGTGCACTCAATCCGATTAAATGTATAAAAATATAGAACAGGAGAGGAATACAATGCAAATAACACTTGATAAATACAAAATACAATAATGCAACAGAATTGTCATACAAGTCATTACAACAGAGTAATAGGCATTAGTCAAGATTAACATTTAAGATAGCCCGAGGGCGTCTAACATTGACAATATCATTGACATCATAGTCATAAATGGTCATGGTGGGATTGTTAAGATCCCCCAGACCTTCAAAAAACTTACGTGCCAGACGGCAACAATAACTTTTAATATATTCAATTTTAAGTTCGTCATGCAAGCGCTGATTTCTAATGTACCATGGGGCACATACTATTTGGCGTAGAACACTGTTCTGCGCTGTTTGTAGTTTTTTGCGAATAGACTTACAAGAGTACGCCCACACAGGGCAAGCATAACAAATAATAGAACTCAACATGGATTTATAAATAAGTAACTTATTATCTATAGATAGAACTGAGTTTCGAGAAATTAAGGGGTAAAGTATTTTTTGACGTACTCGAAACTTTTTAAGACTACTTGTAATGTGTGGGTTCCATGATAACCGTTTGTTGAGGATCACCCCAAGATAAGGGATTTGCTTGCCCTAGGGGATGGTTTCTCCTTATAAGTGTAAATTTTTAGTGAGTTTTCACTTTTTTGGGGAACAGGATGGCTGCCGTTTTATCAACGTTTATCTTGATTTTCCACTTCACTAGCCAAGTCTCTAGTAATTGTAAGTGGTTTTGTAATCGTTGAATTGCTGAACTAATAAATGCACTTTGTGTGAGGATCGCAGTGTCATCAGCATACATTGCGAGTGTCGTGTCAGGTGTGGTGGGGATGTCGTTCACGTATATGTTGAATAAT